>JASDQU010883787.1:15557-33388 GCA_032191745.1 Picea mariana | reverse complement strand
CAGGTTCAAAAGGTATTTCTTATTTCTATGTGTAGTTGGATATTGTTGTATACATGAGATATGGTTATGGGGGTTTGAGGATTTTCCCTAGACTAGTTATTGGTTGTATGACATATGTTGTATGAGCTATATCTACATAAATACAACACTGGTATGTTGGTATTATTTATTGGTTCATCTTGTTGGTTCACGTGTTGAGACATAGTTTGTATTTCTTGGTACATGGTTGAGGGTTTTGGTTGTGAAATGGTTGTGGAGTTGTTTGTGGAGTTTGAAGATGAATATCAGTGAGGTTTTGATGTCTAATTCATGTGATGGTTATTACACTTTTTCATGATTGTACACACATGTATGGCACATGACTAGAGAGACATAAATGCAGTTGGTTAAGGGATATATAAGATGATGTATGCACATGGCATGGCTACATATAAGACACAGTGATAGGTTGTAGGTTGATGTGATAGAGGCAGTAAAGTGTTTGATGTTTCAGAAAAGGTGTAAACCCTATATTTTTGAAGGTGTACGTAGGTTGTAGTATAGATAGGTTGCGTACATACGGAGGCTGTAGTATAGACAGGGAACATACATACACGAGCCACAACATATACAGGTCACATACCTATTGGTATTTGTTGGTACAGGATGAATTCTGGTACATGATTGATTACAGGTTTTTGGCACAGTTTGGTTACAGGTTGTTGGCACATATTGGTACAAGTTTATAGTGGTATATCTCACAGTGACAATGTGGTAGTGGTTTCATCATTTATTTGACACTTATATTTTAGGGCGATAATATGGGGAAAGGAAAGGAGGTTGTAGCCTCCTTCCAGTTGGTTCTGGAGAATCATGGAGTTGGATCTTCCTTCAGGCTGGAGCCTAAGAACTAGGTGGTTGTAGCCACCTTCTGGTTGTAGCTGGAGAACATAGGGGGTTGTTGCCTCCTTCTAGTTGTAGCCATAGAATTGGGGAGTTGGAGCTTCCTTCAAGTTGTATCCTGAGAAACTAGGGGATTGGAGCCTCCTTCCAGTTGGAGCTAGAGAATTGGAAGTTAGTGCTTCCTTGAATGCAATTATTGACATATAAGAAAATAATTTCATGGTTTTCTCACGCATTTGGTTTCCACATCAATATTGGTGTACTTTGCATTGTGTGGATGTGGTTATTATTGTTTATTATGCATTGATGGATGTCAATGTTTATGATATAGTAATATATTGATGATAAACAAATGAGCATGGTTGAAGAAGTTAAAGTAATATAAATTGTGGTTAAAAAGGATTAATAAGTGGTATTATTGCTCATTATTAATTCACCTCCACCCCCTCTCAATAATCCAACAATTGGTATTAGAGCAGGTTCCTTCAAGAAAACAGTTTAACCACTAGAAGGAGATCATGGATTGCACAAGAGTTTGGATACCATAGTTTAATGGTGAGAAATATTCACTCTATAGAAAGAAATACAGACATACATATATGCATGGGGATTTGGTGTTTGGAAATCAATGGTGGATGGATACAAAGCACCATCTACTCCTCCGACATATAAGAATGGAAATAAACTCGCAGAAAATAATTCAAGAGCCAAGAATGATATTCAGGATGGTTTAGATGAATCAATATTTACAAAAATCATGGTTGTGAATCTGCCAAGGAGATGTGGGAAAAAATAAAGACTATCTATGAAGGAGATGAAAAGGTTAAGGAAGCCAAGCTTCAAAATTTTAGAGAAAAGTTTGAACAGTTAAAGATGAATGAAGATGAAAACATAGCAACCAAATTTCTATGCATCGATGAGGTAGTAAATTACATCAAACTCTTGGGAGATGAGATAAAGGAAGTGGTCGTTGTTAAAAAGGCATTAAGATCTCTATCGATGAGATTTGACTCAAATATCTCATCCCTAGAAGAAATAATGGATCTAGATACAATGACCATCGAAGAGATACTTGGGATACACAGCCTATGAGATGAGGATAGAACAAGACAATATCATTACAAAGGAAGATGCATTCAAAGCATCTAAGAAGGCAAAGAAAATTTACAAGCAACAATCAAAGTCACTTCATAAGAAAAATCCAAAGACAAAATGTAGTTGCAGTTATGATTTAGAAGAAGATGAAGAAATGGAAAACTTCGTAAGAAAGTTGAAAAAGGGAATAGGTAAATATAAAGGTAAGATTCCATTGAAATGTTTTAATTACAGTAAAATTGGTCATTTTGCAAATAAGTGTCCTTATGCCAAAAGTTAAAATAGTGATGAAGAGGAAGATCCCAAGAAAGAAAAGAGATATAAAAATGGAAACTGGAAGAACAAAAAGAAAGTCTTCAAGAAAAATATATACTGAAACAAAGATAGTTCCTCATTTAGTGAAGATGATGAAACCAACAGTGGTTCAAAAAGGGTACTATTTATTACCAAGGAAAATCAAACAAGAAACTTTGATGGTTTAGAAGAAGAAGGTAAAGTCAATCTCAGAGAAGAATTAATTAGTTCCTTAGAAGAACTAAGGAAAGAAAGAAAGAAAAACAAGTTACTCAAGAAAGAACTAAACGGAACTCAGAATCTCAACTTAGAGGAAGTAAACTAGTTATTACAAAGTTGAAAGTCTAGGTAGAAGAGGACAAAAATATTGAAGAAATACTTAGAGGTCAACTAACAGAGAAGGAGATGATGATTGAAAGGTTGGAAGAAGAATCAGTCACTCTAATAAAAGATCTTCAGAAGAAGGACATGCATCAAGATAGCACCAAGACATTGGAAAATATCATCAACAACCAAAGGCCATACTATGATAGGTCTGGACTAGGATACAACCAATTGCATAATGAGAAAGGTTAAATATCCATGACGAAAGCAACAAAAAAAGAAATTTATGCAAAAGTTCTCAAAGGAAGGAATCATGGTCAACAGGAATCAGAAAGAAACGAATATAGAAGACCCTCTACATTCAATAAACAAGGAATCTTCAATCATTGTGAAAGAAACAACCAAAGAGAAGATCTTGATAAGCCAAGGAAGAATTATAGAAGGACTACAACACAAGGAAAATCATTCACTCCTAGGTATGTAAATTTATTTTATGGTCATTTTTTTTATTGTACTAACATTGGACATAAGGTTGTAGATTGCAAGGCTTATGAAAGAAATAATCAGGCAGGAAATTCTTATGTGACCTCACAAAATATCGAATGTTACAAATGAAAAACTATGGACACATAGCTCAAAATTTCAAAAGCATGATAAGGACTCCCATGAAAGAAAATGTTGATGAGAGACGCAATAAATTTTGGAGAAGAAGTGAAAAACAAGAGTAGGTAAATCAAGAACAGGTCCAAGGAATCGTACTTTCAGGATTTGCAGTAGCACAATATCACGATGAATTTGAAGGAAAACAACAAAGTGTAGGAACTAAAATAGAATATGAAGAAGATGTCAAAACTCGGGATGATGACATAATTCAAGAAGAGAATGAAAAGGAATATGTATATACCGATGAAGAGGAAGATGAATCTGCATCAAAGAGGGTATTGTTCTGAGCCATCTATCTAAGAGACTCCCAAGTAATATGAATATTAGACATGGGGAGTTAGTGTAGTAGCTTCCACATATTAGAGAACAATCTTTCGAGCAACTTTTTGAGTTTGAGTAGACAATTTCAGAGCAGTCATCTAGTATAAGTACAGTGAAAGATGTGTCAACATAGTGGACAGTTGTACAAAAGAGTCATAGACAGTATGGACATATATGGATCAACAACTTTGGATGGATATATGGCAGTGGATTAGAGCATGGATTCAGAGATTGGGTTCACAAATTTGTTCAGAGAGTGGTTCAGAAATTGGTTCAGAGATAAAGGATCATTATCATAATGGACCATAGTGATATAGGAATATTTGAATGCTTATTCTTGAATTCTTTTCATATATGTTAGTTGATTACATAAGGAAGAACCAATGGAAAATAAATCCAATAGGTTGAGGTATAGGTTGACGCATGTATGATGCATGGACAGGTCCAAGGATCTTCATAGGAATAGAAGATCATGGTATTATTGATGTAGTATTATTGAGCAGTTGATTAGTGTTCTGGTAGAGCAACAACATCTACAGCAGAAGAAGATTGTAGTGGTAGTATATTGTTCACAGTGATTATGCGACATTTTATAGAGAATATAGGGGGAGACATATCCACAGGGGGGGATATTTTCTTAACCATGATTAGTTATAGTAGGTACAGTGACAGATCGACAGGGGAAGTTAATCCTTTGTCAAAGGAAGAGAGAAATTAATCAGAGGCATGAAGATAGGGAGAGAAGCCCCAAAGAGAGATACACTTTTCCATTGATGTCATAGGGGGAGAGATAGAAACATTGATGAGGAGAGATGATAGTTTTTCAATCAATGTTGGTGTTTCCATCAATTCCAAAGGGGGAGATTGTTGGGCAGGTGGCTTAGGTTGATGGAAAATTGGTTTGAGTTGTTGTTTTTCATTGATGTCAACCCTTAGAGAGTGATATTGTAGATTGATGTCAACCATAATATATTGATGTGAACCCTTGGAGAAGCCTAGTAGTGAATTTTGGTATCCCTAATAGTATGGTTAAGGGACTCAATATTTTTTAATATATAATGGTATACAAATCTGTGTATTTGTAGGTAAGACTATTCTAGATGGATAGTACACGTCATGCCATTTTCGATGATATGTGGAACGTCACATAAATCATCATGGTTAGAGAGTTATGTCCTTGTGAAGTTTTAGAACCCTCTTGAGTTATCTAGAAGCCCTTAGAAGGTCAAAGAAGTCAATTTTTTCTAGAAACCCCTAGAAGAACTTGACTACTCAATGTTAGAAAAACAGGATCGCGGAGCAATAAAATAAAACAAATGCGGAAATAAAATATAGAATATATGCAATACAATAGAGACACATATATACGTGGTTCACCCAGTGTGGGATACGTCCACCAAATAAATTTCCAGCTCCTTTCTTTATTATTATCCATCAATTGAAAGGATACAACCTACAACAAACCCGTTGTAACTTCCTCTTCTTTCTTCCACAGTCTCCTATCTCAAAATACAATATTCACTATCATTCCTAGGCGCAATACATTTCCCTCATAACAAAGGGTTGCCTTTTATGGAAAAAAAACCCTAACATAACTTCTACCATTATATCTGTGAACTTATAATGAACGGTCCATATTTACAATGAAATTACAATATACTTTTACAAGGAAATTTTTCCTTCAGGGCCCGCTTGCCCCCGAACCCCGCAGAGGGGGTAACCCCCCTCTTCACTCCCTCACATGGAAGAGTGTACATTATTCTAGGGTGTAAATACTTCATGGGGTATAAACACAGCTTAAAAAAAAGACCTCTGAATCAAGAAGATAATAATATCCACAACCAACACTCAAAGTGGGTGAAACCAAGATTTAATCATGATTTAAGTTGTTGCAATAAGAAAATAATAAAAAATAAATTAGTTGCAACTAGAAGTGGAGAGTTTACTATTTTTGGATAAAGTGGTTATAAGTGGACAAGTGTTTAGAAGTGGGTTAGTCCTAAAAGAAGGAAGTTGGGTTAAGTTGGTTAGAAGGTAACCCCTAGAGGAAGCTACTTGGAGAGTATAAACAAGAGAGCAAGGGTATCCTATTAGAACCTATTGAGGACTTTGAATATATATTATTGTGTAAGGATTATTTCAGGTATTCATTGATACATCTTAAGTCACACAAGTTTGAGGTAGCAAGAAGGGTTGATGACAAAAGTTTCAGAATCACGAAAATACTGAAAAAACCCTAGTTTTTGAGGTGTAAGTGGGTTGCAGTGGAGAAGGGAAAATACGTATGTGGCCTGGAAGTATAATAGGGTGCATATCGTTGAAAATTCATGAAATGTTTAGTTTTTTAGGATGTCAGGTTCTCAGAGTCTGAAAGCAAGCTCCTAGGAAGGCCTACAGTGATCAGGTACAATAGATCTATCTACAGGTTCAAAAGGTGTGTCTTATTTCTATGTGTAGTTGGATATTTTTGTATACATGAGATATGGTTATGGGGGTTTGAGTATTTTCCCTAGAGAGGTTTTTGGTTGTATGGAATTTGTGGTATAAGCTAGATCTACAAAAATACAACACGGGTATGTTGGTATTATTCATTGGTTCATCTTGTTGGTTCAAGTGTTGAGACATAGTTTGTATTTCTTGGTACATGGTTGAGGGTTTTGGTTATGAAATGGTTGTGAAGTTGTTTGTGAAGTTTGAAGTTGCATATCAGTGAGGGTTTGATGTCTATTTCATGTGAGGGTTATTACATGTGTTCATAATTGTACACACATGTATGGAACATGACTAGAGAGACATAGATGCACTTGGTTAAGGGATATATAAGATGATGTATGAACATGGCATAGCTACATATAAGACACAGTGATAGTTTGCAGGTTGATGTGACAAAATAAGTGAAGTTTTTGAAGATTCAGAAAAGGTAAAAATCCTAGATTTTTGAAGGTGTACGCAGGCTACAGTATAGAAAGGTTGTGTGCATACATGTGTTGTAGTATAGACAGGGCATGTACATATGTGAGCTGCAACATATATATGTCACGTACATGTTGGTATTTTTTGGTACACACTAACTTCTAGTATAGGATTGATTACATTTTTTTGGCACAGGTTGGTTACAAGTTGTTGACATATATTGGTGCAAGTTTACAGTGGTATATCTCACAGTGATAGTGTGGCAGTGGTTTCATCATTGGTTTGACACTTATATTTCAGGGCGATGGGACATGTCAAGGAAAGGGGGTTGTAGCCTCCTTTCGGTTGGTGCCGAAGAATCGAGGAGTTGGAGATTCCTTTAGGTTTGAGCCTGGGAACTAAGAGGTTGTATCCACCTTCCAGTTGTAGTTGGAGAACATAGGGGGTTGTAGCCTCCTTCTGGTTGTATCCAGATAATTGGGGAGTTGGAGCTTCCCTCGGGTTGTAGCCTGAGAAACTAGGGGGTTGGAGCCTTCTTCCAGTTGGAGTTTGAGAAATGGAAGTTGGTGCTTCCTTGAATGTAATTATTGACATATAATAAAATAATTCCATGTTTTTCTCTCGCATTGGGTTTCCACGTAAATATTGGTGTATTATGCATTGCATGGATGTGGTTGTTATTGTTTATCATGCACTAATGGATGCCAATGTTTATGATACAGTAATATATTGATGATAAACAGATGAAAATGGTTGAATAAGTTAAAGGAATATATATTGTAGTTAAAAAGGATTAATAAGTGGTATCAATTTCTCATTACTAATTCACCCCCCCCCTTCAGTAGTCCAACACATATTTACACAAATTTTTGCTGAGAAAATAGATTTACTGGTTTATTTTTCCTTCTCTATGTTGTGTTAGTGTTTCTCCCAATGCAATACCTAACGTGTAGACATGCACATTAAATTCGATGGTCCAATTTGGAAAGACTAGGATTACTGCACTTACCATATTTTCTTTCATAATGTACAAGGAGGATTAGCAATCTATAGTCTAGAAAAAAGTATTTTTCCTTCTTTAGTAGGTTTTTCATAGGTGTTGTGATAGTGAGGTACCCATTGATAAGTATATGGTGGTACCTAATGTGTCCCAATGGCCCAAGGTAAATCACAATGTGTTAACATTGATTGGATCTTCTATATTGGTAATGGTTGTTGTTTTAGCAAGATCTAATAGCACTCCATTTTTGTAGAAAACATGGCTTGGTATCATGTTGAAGGGTGTGTAGAATATGAATTTATTCAATTTTATGGATATTTTCAATTGACTACATCTCTCAAACATTATTCAAAACATGACTACATGATCCTTTGATAAACCATAGGAAATCTAGACATCCAAGTAAACATATAGAAACGTGTGGATGCAATCCATGAATATACTATGACTATTGTGGAGAACAATATTGGGGTTTTATTTAGGCCTAATTTCATGTAATTGTAGCCATAGGAACCCCACTTCGTGATAAAAGTGTCCTTCTTCTTATCTTCTTTAGCAATGTGTACCTTATGGTATCTAGAGAATCCACTAATCAAACAATAATATTTATTTTCCACTACTTGATATAGCACTTCGTCACTAAAGGGGGTATGTAAAGGGTCATAAACACATGCTACTCAAGCCCTAAAAATCCACACAAACTCTTATTCCTCCTCACACCTTCTTGTTTTGGATCATTATTGAATTGATCCAAACTGACTCCTCCACCGGGAATGTCAATTCAACTGCAAGAATGTTTTCAATCTCTTTTGTTTCCCTTTCATTGATCCTTGAGTTCAATATATAGGTCCTTCTCTTGATGATATTGGTATCTGGATTCAATTCTACGTGCATCTCACCAAGAATTCCTTTGATCCCTTTCATTTTCGTGAAGTTTTGCAGGATTAGATTTTCATACTCCTTGAGAAAATGTACAACCTCATATAATATATCTTTGTATTAATATTCTATAAACACCAACAAAGGTTGGTATTTTATACCAATGTTTAGTTTTTTAATCTTTAAATTATTTTTGTATATCTTCCATGTATGGTCTTCCCTTGTCTCCAATAATATTTCTCCTTTTGATTCCTAGAATTGTGGTGGTTGCAACTCCTTTAGGTATTCCTCCTCTTTTGGATCTTTAGTTACCTTAGAATACTACTTAAAATCCCAACTTCCATATCCCTTGTTTCATATATGTTATTTTTCTTGTTTTTTGTGCTTATTTCCTCTACATGAATTTAGTAGTAGTCTGTTAGACCCATTATCAAAAAGGAAAGGCTTAATATATTACATAGTTTAAGTGAAACTAAGTGTCTTACCTAGATACAAACATTTTGAGAATAATTTTTTTTTTTCTGAGGGTCTCTCACTTGCAGGTCTACCTATGAATCTCTTCATGTAGGTACCAAGACTTAGGGGTGGGCCCCAAGGTGTAAATAAAATTATGGACCCAATACTATTTTAGAAAACCTTCTCTGGTCCATCTTTAAATGCACCCATATGTATATATGACTGAATCTATCTTCCCCTCATAGAATTCATGAAAGGATACTAGGCCCTTTATCATACCTAGGTTGTTAATAACCTGATTCTCTTACAACATGGTAAAATTATACTACAATTCTAGTTGAACATCTTCCCAACTTTTAGGGTCATGTTTATTAGTATCCTACCATATAAATGGTGTGTACCACAATGCCACATCCAAAGTTGGTAGCCAATTCTCTTATATGATCATTAAACTTATTTCCAACATCCCCTATATGCTCAAAGATGGAAGGGTCTCCATATCTATACCTATCCACCATATTGATTTGATCACAATGCAGCACTAAGATAAAATATTATGGTTGATGTTGGACAAGCATTTTGGATGCAATTTTGAGAAATATCATAAGGGTTGAGGAGATGCCTAGTAAAGGCGCATTCAAGATCGGAGTGCACAGTAAAAGCGCATTTTGTGGTGCATAAGAATATAAAGCAAGGAAAAACAACATGTAGGCGAAAAGGAAGGAAAAGTAACATGAAGGCACAAACGGAGGAAACGCACACATGAACTATGTGTTTTCATGATTTGTAATGAGTCATAATGAGTTTTCATATGGTTTTGGGATAAGCCAGTAGGAATTTGAGCCCTAAGATTTGTGTATAAATATGTAATGGGTTGGGAAGAATAGGTTGTTGGGAGAATAGGCTGAGAATGAGAGAGAGTCTATGTATGAAGGTTTAGGGGAGATTTTGCAGAGAGAGGCTTGCACTATAAAGCAGCTAGGAAGGATGGGGAATGATATCATGATGTATCTATTGTATCATAGTGCACAAGCCTGAGATGATTGCATGAATAATAATAAAGACGCCAGTCGTTGTGCACATTGCCCAAGGATTGGGTGAACCACGTTAAATTATGTGTCTGAATGTGTCTTTTTATGTGATTGTTCATGGATGTTTTGTTTATGCATGATTAGATATAGCTCTGAGTGATGTTCAATAATTATAAATTTGCAGTGAACGGTCTATGTTGTAATCTGCGTTATAATGGTGCTATATAATTGAGTTTACCAATTAATCAAGGGATAAGATAATATAACATAGGGTATATAAGTATCAATGAACATGTTGATGAACTCACATCTCCTCATCCCTGTAGAAAATTAGTTCCCATGGTCCCAGTAGATACATTGGGTGAGACTTCACTTGCATGCAGGTGATGTTGAAAGGTCTGGTATTTGAATGGTTTTGTTGGTTAGATAAATTGAACCTAGGGTCATGCAACTATGCGCCAACAAATTGTTTTGTTGTTGGGACTCAGAATCTACGATTGAGGGAATTTTTTGGAGGCCGAATAAGAAAGATATCATTGAATTGTTGGAAAGGAAGGAATGAGAATTTTCCCAAAAAGAGAATAGAAACCCTCAAATGAGCGATGAACAATGGTTGCAACAATATGTGTTTACAGAGTTGCATGATATTTTCTTTGGTGAATTTCTGATTATTTTAAATGAATGGTTATAAAGGTTAGTGGAGAATACTTGGAGATATTGTACTGCAGCGTTGAGGAAATAAACTCATGAGTTGGTAAGACAATTGAATTATGTAAGTAATAAGACATCTCGCATAGTTGAGTCCTAGTTGAACGACATACTGGGGGTTTATATTACATAATTTGTAGTAGATTGTACTCATTCATATAGTGTCATGGAGAGGGATTTATTTAATGGCTCATGCGGAAGGTTTATGAAATCATTGGGTACATGGATAAACACGTTTTTGTGCAACAAATATGTGATGACAATGGAATTTGATTGCTAAGGGCCTACATGCACATAGGGGAGCTAGGGGATGACCAAAGGAAAGTATGAAGGCAGAAAGGAAGGAAGAAAGAGATGAATAAGGAAGAGAGGGATTGAGGATGCAAAGAAATGAAGAAGGTATACTAGAAGAAGAATATGGGTTTTTATTACTTCATAGTGGAGGAAGGTACAAGAGGTTGAAAACTGGGGTTGAGAAAAGAGAGTCACGCCGTGAGTATGAGTGGAGAGGACCTCGCATAGTAGTATAGACCATATAGATACCACGTATAGAAGGAGAGGAGGAGGATTCTCAATGCAATCCAATAATAGAAGAACCAATAATTCCTACTCAGGTTTAATCCTCTGTCGAATCCATGACCCCGTGTGCATCACCAAGATCTAAGGTAACATTTGAGGATTTGTCAAAACCACTTATAGCTAGTAGAGGAAGTCAGAATAGTAGAAGTCAGAGAAGTGGGAGAAATGCATTGAGTTAGAGTCAACGAACATCGCCAAGGGGATGTACTACACAAAACAACATGGCATGGTTAGACAACACATTAAGACTTCTTGAGTTCCAGGGAGTTAGGTCAGAGGACCCAAAACAACATCTGTTTGTATGTGAGACAATTTGGGCTACAAACAATGTCAAAGATGAGGCTACCAATGTTGCACAGTTGGAAACAACATTTAGAGGCCATGCATTGGTCTGATATATGAAATTGTAGAGTACTACACCTACAGGAAAAGAAAGGAATTTAAATAAATTCAATAAGCATTGTTGAAAGAGTTCAAGAAGCCAAAATTTGAGTCACAATACATTACAGCATTGAAGGAAATCAAACAGCTGCAGACTAAATCAGTTTGGGGCTATGATCAGAGATTTAAATATGTGATGGGTAGGTCGACATTCCAGTTTCTTGATCAATGGGACAAAGAATGGTTTATTGCAGGACTATTTCCACACATTTTCTTCTCGTTGATACAACATAAGGTTGCATCAAATCCTGAAGCTTTGGAGATTGCAAATAAGATGAAAGTGTCTCCTATAGGATATGGTGGGGGGATGGCACAATTCCAGACATAGTTAGCTTCCTTGACCATTCAATTAGTAGAGATTACAAAAGGGAAGGAGAAGTGGGAACAAGTCTATTGTACCAAGTGTAGGAATGAAGGCCACCATAAGGACAAATGCCCCACTTTTGTGCAGTATTTGGCGACTAGAGAACCAAATCCATTACTAGAAGGAGGGTACTATAAAATATGTAAAAAATAGGGCCATAATTCACTTTATTATCCATTACAACATAAATACTAGAGTACTCCAAGGAATCTATTTTATAACTTTTGCAAGTCAGCAGGGCACGAAGTGAAGGATTGTCGTGCATTCGATATGATGAGAGAGCACACTTCAGATATGTATAGAATTTAGGAGGAAAATGTTGAAACGGAAGGAGGTGTTCCACAATATAATAATCAAAGAGGATTTAATCTAGGAAATCAAGGAGGGTTTGGCAGAGGTCGAGGCAAAGGAGGTAGAGGCCCAATAATTTGCTACAATTGTAATCAACATGGATACTTGGCTTGTGACTGCATGAATCCTTGTACAACCTTCACATATTGTAGAGAATTGGATCATGTGACATAAGACTATCCAAAATTACTTGCAAAGTGGTAGGAAAGAGGGAATCAGAACCTGAACCTGAATTAGAATGTACAGAAGATATCAACAAAAATACATGTGAATGACCCAAAATAGTAGTTGTCATGCGCATAATAGATAATATAGGAGCTTACGTGGTAAACAAAGGAAGGCAAAGTGAGAAATGGGTGAGGAAATAAGCAAGACCTATGTCAACATTTGACCCACATTAAGAAAAAGAGACATATCAGGAGACAAGGAATGAGATACTAGGGTAGGACTGGATAAAATCAACACTATCTACAATCCCTATGGTAAATCCTTTGAAGGAATTTCTAAAAAGTTCATTATCATTGATGAAATATGAAGTTGCATTGAATGCATTGCACATAATGATTGATCATTGCATGCAAGAAAAGGAACTTCCTACCACGTAGAGGGTAGTGAATCAAATATTGCGTAAAATGAGAGGAGATTTCGAATTAAGTGTGCAGATTGGGGATTATGACATGGATCAAGTCATTTTAGACTTGGGTTCTGATGCAAATGCCTTACTGAAGAAAACATGGGAAATTATGTGAAGGACGAAGTTCATTTGTTCTCCCATCTAGTTATGATTTGTGAACCTTCACAAAATAGTAATAATTAGTCAATTGTTAGGGGTACCTATGAATATAGATGGAGTGTGCAATATAATAGAATTTGAAGTCGTCGAAATCATGGATGATATTCATCCATATCCAACACTAATGGGGTTAAAATAGGCCTTTTAAAATCAATAAATTATTAATATGAAGAGGAGGGAAATGATATTTTAGGTAGGAGACTTAAAAGTTATCGCACCATTGGATCCGACAGAAGGAACAAGGTACATAGAGCCAGAGAGAGGGAATGAAATTGACAACTCATATAACATGACTGCACGAATCAATGAATATGTTAACCCCATTGCATATGGTGCAATAAGTTGGAGAAGAATTATCTCATGTGCATCAGAATCGGAGGAAGGTATAGAACATTGGCAGCAGAGGATGCACAAATTATCCACCAAACGATGTTCCTGCATTACACGATCGTTGCGTTGGATTAGAACAGAGCTATGTGACCCACCCAAGTATGATGGATTGACTGACATATAATATTTTATACATGCATTTGAGTTGCAGATAACTGAACAACAAAGAATGTTGGCATTAGATGTTGTCTTGAAGGCCACTCTAGCTAGATGGTGGGATGCACACAAAGAAGGAATATAACACTAGCAACAATGTAGAAGATTGATGCAAGTTAGATTGTGGAGTAAATTGCATAGAAGTATACAGGGGTAGGTGATCCAATATATCATGTTGAGTAGTGTAGAAACATATGGAGTTTGATACTGAAGAAGGAATGGATGCACAGGTTTATACATACATTGGATACAACTCCTAAGAACTGGTACCTAGAATTAGAAATGCATAGAGAAACAACAAATTGGGACCAACTAATTCAAAGGTTTAAGGAAACATTTACATTTTAACATGAATCTCCATTACCATATGCATATTTTCATGCCATTAGAACCATCATATTTTTATAAGAAAGGCCAATGGAGGTAGTACCTATGTGTAGTGTGCACAAAGATTCTATGTTTGTTCATGAATTAGTGGAATGTTATAATGTTGCTAAAGAAGAACAAGACGAGAAAGATCCAAGGAATATACAAGTACCTAAAACTAAGGTGGAACGTGTAGTAGAAGGACCAAAGATTGAATCTGTTGCATATGCACAACCACTAATACAAAGAAGGTAAATATTGGCACAAAATAAAATCCAAAGTTTGTGCAGATAGGTGATTACTGGAATGATGAAACTATGGAGAAGATCACATATTTACTATGTAAGTATTAGGATCCATTCCCAAATACATTCTTACAAATGAAAGGGATATTTGGGGAGTTAGGAGAAATGAATATCACTTTGCAACTAGGTGTTTAGCCAGTAAGACAGATACCTTACATACTAAATCTGAAATTTAAAGAGAAGGTAACGGAAAAAATAGGTCGAATGTTAGAATTCATAATCATTGAACCAGTTGTGGAATCAGAATGGATAATTACAATGGTAGTGAAAGATAAGAAAACAAGGAGAATCAAGATTTGTGTAGACCTAAGGAAGCTAAATTATGCATTTTTGCATGATCCATTTCCAACACCATTTACAAATGAAGTGTTAGAGAATGTAGGAGGGAAGGAGGCCTATTCTTTCAAAGATGGATTTTCAGGATGTCACCAGATTAAGATTGCGTAGGAAGACATACATAAGACTTCCTTTGCGATAGAGTGGGTAATCTACCAATACATAGTAATGCCTTTTGGGATGAAGAATGCACCTGTAGTTTTTTCAAGAGTAGTTGTTGCAATTTTTAAGGATTGTATTCATAAGTTACTTGAAGTTTACTTAGATGATTGGACTGTTTTTAGCCTATTATAATATCACATAGAAGTACTTAGGTTAATGTTGGACAGGTGTAGACAATGTCATTTTTTAGTGAATTTGAAGAAATGTATTTTTTCTATGCCTTTTGGAATTTTGTTGGGCCATGTGGTATGTAAGAAGGGATTATTAGTGGATCCTTCCAAGGTTGCAGTGATTTTGGACTTACAACCACCCACATCAGTCCTAAAGTTGAGAGAAACCTTAGTTCATAAAGGATACTACATGAATTTCATTAAGAGTTATGTGTAGATTACAACACCTATGAAGAAGTTGTTGAAGAAAGAAGTTAAGTTCCAGTGGAATGAGGACTCTCAAAAAGGTTTGGATACATTGAGGAAAAAAATTAGTGACCGCGCCAATTTTTGTATTTCAAGATTGGGGAAAGTAATTTCATGTTCACGTCGATGTGTCATCCATAGATTTAGGCGCAATATTATCTCAACTAGGAGAAGGAGACATAGACCATCCAATTTCATTTGCAAGAAAGAAGTTTTCAACAACATAAAATGATTACACTACCACAGAAAGATAAGGATTAGCAATGGTATATGCATTGTACAAGTTTAGACAATATTTGTTGGATTCTCATTTTAATATGTATACGTACAATTCTACACTAAGGTACTTAGTGAACAAGCCAATGTTGGGGGGGGGTAATATGTAGATGGTTTTTGTTGTTCCAAGAATATAATTTTTAGGTCATTATGAAACTAGGGAAGTTGAATGCAGGACCATATCACTTATCACACATACTATCAGGAGAAGATGCAAGGAATCTAGATGAAAACTTTCTAGATGTGCAGTTGTTTGCAGTTAAAGTGGTGGATGGATACTTCATAGACATTGTGCAATTTTTAAGTATAGGAATGGCCCTATCAAACATGCCATTTACACAAAATAAATAGTTAGTGGTTAAATCAATAGACTACCAGATAATTATAGGGAACTTCTAAAAGCTAGGTGCAGATGGGATATTAAGATGATGTGTGCTAGAGAATGAAAGTCCAATGATACTCTAAGAAGTGTACGAAGAAATTTCAATAGGACATTACGCAGGTAAATCAAACATGCAAAAGATTTTGTGCGCAGGGCTCTAGTGGCCCACACTTCACAAGGATGCTAAAGAATAATGTCAGGCATGTGATCTTTGTCAAAGGGTGGGAAATCCATCTATAAGGGATGATATGCCTTTGCACCCATAGGTTACACTGCAAGTGTTTGATAAATGGGAAATAGACTTTTTTGAACCGATCAACCCACCAGCGAGAAGATTAGGATCTAGGTATATAATCATTGCGACAGAGTATTTAAAAAAATGGGAAAAAGTAGCACTATTCATAGACTGCATCATGGATACTAATATGCGGTTTCTATTTGAGAATGTAGTTACACGATTTGGATTCCCATGCAATCTACTAAGTGATCAGGGGAGACACTTCCTAAATAAGATGATTGCAACATTGATTGAGGGATTGCAAATTCAACATCAGAGGAGTACATCGTATCACCCTCAGACCAATGGGAAAGTAGAAGCATTTAATAAAATTTTGGAGAATGCTATGAAAATGATCTGCAATGTAGGAAGGGATGATTGGGACTTAATGATCCCAACATTATTATGGGATATAGGACTGCAAGTAAAAATTTGACCGAACATATACCTTTTAGGTTGGTCTATGGGAAATAAGCAGTAATGTTGATGTAGTTTATTGTGCCTAGCCTGCACGTTGCAATGATTACTGATCTTTAAGAATCTGGCACAATAGAGGAGATATTTTCACAGTTGCTACATCTTGAGGAAGACCGATCTGTCTCAGGGTTCCATTAGTAATTTTAGAAGGCAAGAGAAAAGGAATGGGATGATAGACATATTAAACAAAAAAAGTTTCAAGTGGGGGACTTAGTATTACTATACGACAACAAGTTTATGCAACATCTAAGAAATTTTTGAATGCATTGGTTAGGACCATATGTAATTAATGATATCACATAGGTAAGTGTTGTGCAATTGGAAATGTTGAATGGTGAAGTATTAGTAGGAATGGTGAATGGCATTCAATGGAAAATTTATAGGGACGACCGACCTCTCGCGCACTATGTTGAATTGTGAAAGAAGGAATGTACCATAGTATTGTATTATAGTAGGAAAAAGACAAAAAGAAATAAAAAGTGGAAAAATAATAGGAACATAAAGTAACAAAGTAAAGGTGTGTAAGAACTAGGAAGTATGAAGTGTTAACCCGATAATGCAGCTGGTGTTAGTGAAATGTAATTGACAGAGCTAAATTTAGTTGTCTGTTGCTAAAATTGGTAGTTTGACTCTCTTGATAGGACTATTGCCGAATTTGATAAATTAAGCACCTTTTGGCATATCCGTTCTATTTGACAGAACTATTGCCGGATTTGATAAATTAAGCACCTTTTGGCATATCCGTTCTATTTGACAGAACTATTGCCGAATTTGGCGAATTAGGCACCTTTTGTTTTATTACACCCAACGGAAATGATTTTGTGCATAATGTAAAGCACCTTGTGACCATCTAATGTGACCATAGTCCAACGGAAGACACAATTAACAAACTTTTGTACTTACCATAAGATTTCCGTTTCCATTCACCGATGGACGCGTGGCCTCAACGGAAATCCCCAAAACGCATTGAAAATCAAGCTATCCACCTTCCACTGTGATCTGGGCCGTTTGTTCTTTTTTATTGGACTCCGCTTAGATCTCAATCGTCCATCTCTTGGACAGTTGACACCACCGAGCCTTAATATTCTCAACTTATACTCTGCTTTCCACTGTGAACCCCGACTTGTACAGAATGAAAATATAAATGCATTTCAGTATTGTTTTTCGATTCCAGGGGTCTTTAAACAATATTTC
>JASDQU010883787.1:0-15525 GCA_032191745.1 Picea mariana | reverse complement strand
TTCACACACAGATGAAGAGGATTCTCACATACAAGAATGTTGCAAAATAGATGGGAACTTTTATTAATGAGTTCTTTTTCTCTCCTCTGCAACTAATCCATGCACTCTCTCTCGTGCCCTCTCCTCTCTCCTTTTACAAATCGATTTAATTTGATAAATACAATTCAACTCAGGTTTTTCAGATCCACAAAGTCTAGATCGAATCCACCCAGATCCTACAATCTCTGCTTGTAATCCTAACTTCTCCTACAGCTATTACATTGTTAGGATTCAAGATCCTTTGACAATTTATTGAATTTGAACTAAATACAACAAGTAAATTAAAGAGCACCCACTCTCTTTAGTAAAATTTGCCTTTGACTTTAAACAACCATAGATCCTCTAGTGCTGTGAGCTTATGCTCTTGCATCACCCGAGGTCCAAGGCACAAGACTGACACAAGCGTATGTAAGTGCACAGAAGGAGTGTCACACAGATGGATGAAAATATGGTGAGCTGGGAGATTACATGCAAAATCCGGAAAAATTGTGCAGAACATGACCGACGACTGCTAAAGGAATTAAAAGGAGAAAACAATGGTTAAAAATCATTAATGACAAGGCATAAAGGCGATGTGTATTCCTAAATGGAAAAATTCACCAGGGATTGTGACAGATAGACGATACAAGAAAAAATACAACGACATATTCAGTAACAAAGAAGCATTACATCATGCATTGAGTACACAACTAATGGATTAGACCGTTAGTCCAGGCATGAATGTATAGGGACAAATGTCGAAAGGTTATAAAATCACACCAGGGTCCAACATGGAAAGGGTATTTGCATTCATAATCACTATGAGAATACAGAGAAGACCACAAGTGAACTAGAGTTGACACAGAGTAGTTGTAGAGTTGAAAAAGGGGAGCATTGGTCACAAAGAGAAATGGCACCACCAAAATATGGAGCACTAGCTACCAAAGTATGAAATCCATCCTCAATGCGACCATCGGTCACACCATAATTTGAGGAAACACCTAGAGCTTCAGCTTCACAGTCGATGTTTCCCAGGTATTACATACCACCAAGAAAGGACATCGCACCATAGCTTAGACTGCCCAAGGAAGCCAATTACCTATTGGTTATGCCAGAAAGACCACCTAGTGTCATTACTGAAGGGGACCTGATGGGAAAGGTCACTGCTTTGAAGTTTTCATACCATGACATAATAGATGCACAGAAGTTTCTTGAGTTAGCCTGGGATAATTATTTATGCACTAAAATTGTACTAGGGACAGGTGCAATACTGGTTGAGCCATAAATCTGGGTAGTCAGGCTAGAAAACTTAGGGATATTAAACTTGTTAGAAATCCCACACTTTGGCAGAAGTTAAGAAATATATTTTTGTGTTAAGATGTTATTTAGTTGCATCCACAGAGGTAATTTATTACTATATCCACTAGTATCTATCGAGACACAACTGATTGCATGGATGATGGGATTGTCGACAACAAGGGAGGATCTGGCAACAATATTCGCAAATAAGTCTGGGGAGAAAGAATTATTTTAAAGTATGAAAGATAATTTCAAAACCTTTAGAGGAAAGAGAGGGTTTGATATCACCAGCATAGGTGATGATGTATTTATATTTGCAACACATGTATTGTACTGCAAATTTCTAAGGAAATATTGGAAGGATGAGGTGTTGACCAGAATAATAACAGATGTGGAGAAGTGCACAGAATAAGTCCAAATGAATTGGGCCACGTTTTTGGTCAATCAATTTATGATAGATTGCAATGAAGCCCAATAAAAACAAATGGAATTTCATTATTCTTGGCTTATCATATTGATAGCATTAGTCTCCTGGAAGGAGTCTGATGAGTGCCAGTTTTTGAAAACATCATGAAGAGATCATGCAACGATGTGATATATTAACTTATGGAAACATGTGCACAAGGGGAGAAAAAAATACAACAATGTCACCTTCTATGTCTACCTTATCATGATTAGGCACATCATAGAGAAAACATCATGCATCACCACCCAGATTGTGGAAAACTATCAGGATATTGTGCACTTCAAAGTAGGGATGCACCACATGTATATACAAGCTAAAAGAGACCTGACGCGTCAGTGGCTTCCAAAAAGATACAAGTTGAAAGAGGAGGATGTATGCCTTATTTCCAATGAATGAGACGAAGAATGGAAAGTTTCATCTAAAGAAATGAATCACCCTGATGAGGAAGAGGAAAAAGACAACGAATATGAATAACTAGATGAGGCACAAGGTAGTGAACAAGGAAATGGCACAGGGGACGTGCAACAGACAGTCCCAAAATAAGGGGACAATAGGAAAGACAAGGGTAAGGGGCCAACAACATCTACACGCAAGAATATGAAATCTTACAAAGATTCAATCATATACACTATGACAGATGATGATATTGATAGAATTGGCTACCAAGTGAGGGATTCCATAGAGGAGGAAGTTCAACATGTGTTACATCTACAGGAAGACATGAAAAAGAAGGTCAAATATTAGTTGATGTCATTATAGTAGTGGTTGTAGGTAATGATAATAGCTCCAAAGAGAAGATACATTGAAGGAAAACTAGCAAGCACAACTAGAGAAGCAAGGGACACCACTTCATACCTACTAGATATCACAACAGGGCACCGAATTTTCAATATCTCTCCCAAATTAATTGAGTTCCCTACATTGGAGATGAAGGAATAGGAAAAAGTACAAAGTAAACTAGAATTATTCTTGTCATAGATACCCATGGAAGCCTTACAAGGCTTGAGGGCAGAGATGGTGCAGGAAATATAGTTCCATGCAGAATTAATGACAAATGAGTTAACCAAGGTAGTTGAAGATAAGGAAGACCTGCAGAAGGTTCATACTGAGGTATTGTAGGAGAATTACAAGGCCGAACAAAAGGTCGAGAGGGTACAACAGGTTTTCTAAAATATATGTAGGGAGATTCTTGAGATATCAGTGGTGATAGAAGACACAATAGAGGAGCAGATATCAAAAATCAGTGAATTAATTCAAGGATTATGCAATAGGATTGGAGAGTTGTAAGCACACACCACACCATTTACACCAACTAAGGATAAGGAACAAAGATACATAACATCCATAACCTCAGTCGCAAGCATTAAGAGTCTTGGTGAGGAGTGTGCGAGGCTATGTGAAGAAAGCATGTAGATTTGGACATAACTGATGATGAATCTGGAGTTGAAGGAAATCGGGGAAAGAGTAAGAAGTGTGCAAGAAAAGGAACAGAAATCCAATGAAATCATAAACACTCTACCACCAGTGGAATACTGCATGATGTCCATCCTTGTGAACATACAATTATACAGCGAGATAGAGCAGTTGAGGGTAGAGTAGAATACTATCGCACAACAATTGAAACCCTTGTAGGATGAAGCACTCAATATAATAGGGGGATTGGAAGCGAAAAAGTGCATGGTCAAGAAAGCCAAGAAATACTATGAGGAGAAGATTATGATTCTAACGACATAGGTTGTAGAAGAAATATTGGAAATGGAGGCTGAGGCAAAGAAATAAGTCGTTATAGCTAGAGAGACATTGCAAAAAATAATGGAGTAATGGAAGGGAGTGATGCAACATGCCTGAGCAGCTCAGGACGAGCCACATGTGAGTGTTGGGGGCCTATTGGACAAGAATTTTGGATTTAATTTTGAGAAATATACTAAGGGTTGAGAATATACATAGTAAAGGTGAATTCTAGATCAAAGTATGTAGTAAAATCACATTTGGCAGTGCATAAGAAGATAAATAAAGGAAATAAAGCAGGAAACACAACATGCAAGAGAAAAGGAATGAAAAGTAGCATGCAAGATAAAAGGAAGGAAAATAAGAAGTTGAGGGAAGATTAAAAGACTACCGTACAATGATAGGAACCCCTGCAGGATGAAGCACTCAATATAATAGGGGGATTGGAAGCAACACAGTGCATGGTTAAGCAAGCCAAGAAATACTATGAGGAGAAGCTTATGATGCTAATGACATAGGTTGTAGAAGAAATATTGGAAATGGAGGCTGAGTAAAATAAATAAGTCATTATAGCTAGAGAGACATTGCAAAAAATAATGGAGTAATGGAAAGGAGTGATGCAACATGCCTGAGCGTCTCGGGACAAGCCACATGTGAGTGTTGGGGGCCTGTTGGACAAGCATTTTGGATTTAATTTTGAGAAATATCCTATGGGTTGAGAAGATGGATAGTAAAGGTACATTCAAGATCAGAGTACGTAGTAAAATCACATTTGGCAGTGCATAAGAAGATAAAGAAAGAAAATAAAAAAATGAAATAAAGCAGGAAACACAACATGCAAGAGAAAAGGAATGAAAAGTAGCATGCAAGATAAAAGGAAAGAAAATAAGTATGCAGGCACGAAGGCAGGAAAATCACGCACAAACTATGTGTTGTCATGAGTTGTAATGAGTCATAATGAGTTGTCATAGGGTTTTGGGATAATATAATAGGGTTTTCATCCCTAAAATTTGTGTGTAAATATGCCATGGGTTGGGAAGAATAAGTTGTTGGGAGAATAAGCTGAGAGTGAGAGAGAGTTTATGTTTGAAGTTTTAGGGGACATTTAACAAAGAGAGCCTCACACTACAGAGTGGATAGGTCAGATGGGGAATGATATCATGATGTATCTATTGTATCACAGTGCAAAAGCATGAGATAATTGCACGAATAATAATAAAGAAGCTAGTCGTTGTGGATGTAGCCCAAGAATTGGGTGAACCACATTAAATTTTGTGTCTGAATGTGTATTTTTTTGTGATTAGTCATGGATGTTCTGTTTATTCATGATTATATATAGCTCTGAGTGATGCACGATAATTATAAATGTTCTAGTCAATGGTCTATGTCACAATCTGCGTTATAATGGTGTTGTATAATTGATTTTACCAATTAATCTAGGGATCCATAAGAGACACAAAATATTTTTCACAAGGTATATATGTATCAATTAACATGTTGATGACCTCACATCTCCTCATCCCTACAGAAAATTGGTTTCTGCAGTCCCAGTAGATACCTTGGGTGAGACTTTGCTTGCATGCAGGTCATGCCGAAAGGGCCGATATCTGAAGGGTTTTGTTGGTTAGATAACTTGAACCTAAGGTATTGCAACTTTGCACACAAAAAATGGTCATGAAGCAACAAGAACAAGTACTAATTCACCTAGACTCATTCTTGTCACATATACTCATGTAAGCATTACAAGGCTTGCAGGAAGGGGTGGCGCACTAAATATAGTTCTGCATAGAACCAATGACAAAGGAGTTGACCAAGGTAACAATGGATAAGTTAGACCTATAGAAGGTTCATACTGAGGTATTGTAGAAGAAGGACGAGGCTGAAAAAAAGGTTGAGAGGGTACAACAAGCCATCCAATAGATATATAGGGAGATTCTCGAGATACCAGTGGTGATAGAAGCCATAATAAAGGAACATATATAAAAAATCAGTGAAGTAATTAAAGGATTCTACAACAATATTGGAGAGTTGGAAGCACGCACCACACCAAGTACACCAATTGAGGAGAAGGAACAAAGAGACAAAACATCCATAACCTCAGTCGTAATCATTAATATTTTCAGTGAGGAGTGTGTGAGGCTATGTGAATAAATCACGTGGATTTGGAGACAATTGATGGTGAATCCACAGCTGAAGTAAATCTATGAAAGAGTAATGAATGTGCATGAAAAGGCGCAAAAAGCCAATGAAAGAATAAAAAATCTTCCACAAATAGAATGCATGGCTTCCATCCTTGTGAACAAATAGTGATACACTGATATAGAGCAGATGAGCATAGATTATAAGAGTACCACACAATGATTGGAACCCTTGCGGGATGAAGCACTCAGTATAATAGGGGGATTGGCAGTGACGTAGGGCATGGTGAAGAAAGTTGAGAAATATTGTGAGGAGAAACTTGTGACATTAAAGTCACATGTTGTAGAATAAATCTTGGAAATGGAGGCTAAGACAAAGAAAGAAATCACTACAGCTAGAGAGGCATTGCAAAAGTTTACGGAGTCAAGGAAGAGAGAAATGCAATAGGCTTGAGTGGCTCGAGACAAGCCATAGATGAGTGTTGGGGGCTTGTGGGACAATAATTTTGGATGTGATTTTGAGAAATATCCTAAGGGTTGAGGAGATGTGTAGTAAAGATGCATTTGAGATCAGAGTTCACAGTAAAAGCACATTTGGTGGCACATGAGAAGATAAATCAAGGAAATAAAGAAAGGATATAAAGAAGGAAAATAAACATGTAGGAGAAAAGGAAGGAAAAGCAGCATGTAGGAGAAAAGAAAGGAAAACAATCATTCAAGCACGAAGGAAAGAAAATCACGCATGAACTATGTGTTGTCATGAGTTGTAATGAGTCATAATGACATAGTGTTTTGGGATAAGCTAGTAGGGTTTTGAGCTCTAAAATCTATGTATAAATATGTAATTGGTTGGGAAGAATAGGTTGTTGGGAGAATAAGTTGAGAATGAGAGACAGTCTATGTCTGAAGGTTTAGGGGAGATTTTTCAGAGAGAGGATTGCACTGCAGAGCGGCTAGGTGGAATGGGGAATGATATCATGATGTATCTATTATCACAGTGTGCAAGCCTGAGATGATTGCACAAAGAATAATAAAGAAGCCAGTCATTGTGGACGTAGCCCAAGGATTGGGTGAACCACGTTAAGTTATGTGTTTGAATGTGTATTTTATGTGATTGTTCATGGATGTTATTTTTAAGCATGATTAGATCTATCTCTAAGTGATGCGTATCAATTATAAATGTTCCAGTGAATGGTCTATGTCATAATTGAGTTTACCAATTAATCAAGGGATAAGAGACACGAAATATTGTGTGTAGGGTATATAAGTATCAATGAACATGTTTATGACCTCGCATCCCCTCATTCCTGTAGAAACTTGGTTCATGTAGTCCCATTAGATACATTGGGTGAGACTTCACTTACATGCATGTGATGTCTAAAGGGTCGATATCTGAAGGGTTTGGTTAGTTAGATAACTTGAACCTAGGGTCTTGCAACTATGCACCAACAATTGTATTCTTACCAATCCTAGAGGGTCTCTTCATTATCCAAGTCATGGGAGAAAATGATATTCCAACTCATAGCTCAATCATTGTGGAATTGATATAGTCAAACCACAATATAGCCATCAATTTATACAACTAGTCTATTGTTGCACCATTTAATACATCATCTACCAGCTCTATGTATTGGTCCCCTTTGACAACATTTATGGGTTGTATCATTCTTGTTCCAAGGGACATCTCCCCCTTATTCAAGTTAATGATGGCCTCATTGTCATTTTCCCATTCAAACCCTAAGAGGGTGGGTTGAGTAATCTTCTCATTGACAATATTGATGACCTCAAAATCCGACATTATCTTCACAATTCCAATATTGACCCCAACAATTTCCATGCAGATAATCAAGTAGATTTTGACCACTATTTAGCTATTTCACCTTGCTTTAAATCCCACTCCACTCTCTCCTAAGATTTCCCCTCCTCCATGGAACCTTTTCCCTTTAACTACTCATTCTTTTGGTTCCATCCTAGGTCAGCCCCAAGATCAAGTGATTATATTTCCATCACTAGTGGTTTAAATGTCAAATAATATTCTTCCACTAAAAAAATATTCACCAAAGCATGCCTCCCACCTTAAATTCCTTCTGAGTTATGTGTTGATCATGATAGGCCTTGTGCTTTTCCTGTGATTACGTCAATGTTTCTTGTACTTGCAAATGGATCTCCCTAACCTTTTCAAAAAGAATATCCACTTTCAATACTTCTCCTATGATGTATTCCCTCACTCTTTTTTATCCATATATGACATCCAAGGGAAAAGGTAGAAAATACCAAAAGAAAATTTTGAAGGGGGACTTATCAATAGAAGTATGGACTTCTCTATTATAAGAGTGTTGAATATTTATCAAATTTCCATCCTAGGCCTTTGGATGCTTATAAATGTAACCCATCAAAATTTGAACCAATGTCTTGTTGAAAACTTATGGCTTCCCATATTTCTATGGATGGAATGATGCAGATATCTTTAAGTTGGTGTCCATATTTTTCAAAAGTGTAGTCCAAAAGGAACTGAGAAAGCTAGTATCCCTATCTGAGATGATGCTCCTTGGTATCATAAAGTGCACTCGGACTTGTTCAAAGAACATTTCTACTTCTTACTATCCTTTGATGGTGGTTTTACAAGGAATACGAATGCATGTCTTTTTTAACCTATCAACTACCACAAATAGATATTCATGTCATTTCTTGGTTGTTGGAAAACCACACAAAAAATCCATGGAAATGCTTTCCCAAGGTCGAGTGGGTATAGGTTAAATGTTGGGATTTTGTTATATTATTTGCATTCTTAGTCTCACTTGATGTACATTGCACCGGGTGCACTGAGGGGGTTTAATTAGGGGTTGGAAATCCCACCCTACCTAGGTGTTCAGTGGTGGAACCCATAGCAAAAACAAAATTGCATTGTTTTGGGTATGTTTTTGGTCTATTTTTGGCATATTTTTTGGCCCCTTGTAGTCTAATTTTGGTTAAGGAATTAGGGTTGTAATCTAATATGGGTAAATGGATTAGGGTTTTGGATGTTTCATAATCCTATATATTGTATTGTAAATGGTGGAGTTAATACAATGAGAAATAGAGGTGCAACTTTAAGGTTTGTTGGTTTTCCTAGTTAAGAGTTTCCAAGGTAAATCTTTGAGTACTATGTGTGAATTCTATTGTTTTATTTTTATTTTTATAAATAAACTATGTACATTGATTTACTATAAAATTTTAAAATCTTACAATTGGTATTAGAGGTATTCCTTTGTTTCTAAGGGTTCAATTATCTTGGGTATATGATAAACCTAGTTTATGTGGGAGATTTGTGGTGGTGATTCTTGTGCTAAAAGAGAATGGAGAGTAGTTATAAAATTGAGATTGGGAAATTTAATGGGAAAGAATTTGAGCTATGGAATGTAAATATGGAGGATATTTTGGTGGACAAAGAATAGTGGGTAGTTGTGGATCCTAGTACTACACCTATGGGTATGTTAGTGGATGACTGAATCAAGATGGATAGGAAGGAAAATAGTACAATATAGTTGTGTCTTTCAGATTCAATGTTGTTGGAGTAAGAAATTTTGGGGTAAGAATCAAGATACAACTTAGTAAACAAGGCTAAGAGCTAAGGAATGGACCAAAGGAAGTAGCGCACACCGGGAAAGAAGTTAAAGCGGCGCGATAGAGGGCAAAGGAAGAAACACGCCAGGAATTAAGGAAAATCAACATGACGGAATTGTGGATTACTGTGCAAGGCAGTTAGAGAGTGGACAAGTGGAGTCCACTTAGAATTAGGGTTTTGAGTCATGATTTAATGGTTTTTACCCACTTTTGTAATATAAATAGAGGATGTATGAGGTAGCTAGAGGAAACGAAATTATCAAGTGTGATTTTGGGGTCTTAGAACTCATGTGTGAAGAACCTATTTTTGGAGAACTTATGAGTCTTGAGCCATAGTGCTAGTTTTTGGCTATGAGCTGTGGAACTCAATTTCTATTAGTTTTGGAGAATCATGAAGAATAATTTAGGGTCAGATTGCAAGATGTGGATCTTGGTGCGACACTATTCATCCTCGTGGACCATTATTAAACCTATGATGTAATGCGTGTAGCATTATTTTGATGAAGAATAATAAGAAGCATAAGATCTTTGTGAATGTAGCCAAGGGGGTGAACCACGGTAAAATTATGTGTTGTGATTTGTTTGAATGATGTTTTTTTGTTTCTATAATTATGAATGAATGATGAATGACTAGAATAGTATTTTGTAGCGCACAATATTGATAATGTAGAATGAATTAACTGTTAGATCTAAATGAATGGTATAATGAAGTATATGGTATGATGCATCAGAAAGTAGATGAAGTAGAACATCCCCAATCCCTTCCATGACTACAAACATATGTGTCATGTAGTCACCCATAATCCATATCGGGCGAGACTTCGTTGTGCACTCTGTGCGCGGTGTAGCCTTTTGGTTTACTAGAAGGGTCAATGGTTTCTAGGGTTTTGTTGGAGAACTAAGGTAGAACCCAAGTCATCCCATATATCCAACAAATGTTATTGAATGTCTCGGGATAATATACATCCAAGGAATTATGGGATAATATAGGGACTTTGTATCAATCTAAATCTCTAGTAAACAATTTTTTCCTTTGAAATAATATATACCTCCTAAGAATGAATGATGGAGACTTTGTGACAAAGAATATAAATTCCTTAAATACTATGGTTAGTCAGTTTTTGTCTGTCAATATTAAAAAAAAAATATGAAGACAAGTGCATTAGTTTATTATGTTTTTTGACAAATTCATGGGATAGTCTAGTTGTAGCTATTGGGAGTAATGCAACCACATTAAAGTTTGATGATGTGGTTTCATCCTTCATATAGAAAGAAATGAGGTGGAAAATCATGGATAGTCAAATCATGGATTCTTTATTTATAAGAGGTCATTCCCAATAATTAAATAAAAATAAGTCCATGTGAGGGAGATCTAAATCTAGAGGCATATCTAAATCTCCATAAGGAAATTTTGGAAATGTGGTAAATAAAGTCATTACAAGAAGGATTGTAGATATAAAAGTATTGATAAAGGGAATGGAACTGATGGTGTTCCTTCTAAAGGGAATACCTTCTCCGAGGAAGGAGGGGATGAATGCATGGATTCTTCAAGAACACATGTAGATCATGATGTATGGATGATAAAATAAAATGATTATTTTAATATGACTCCCCATGGGGAGTGGTTTTGTAAATATGAAAATTATAATGGAGGTGACATTTTCCTAGTAGATGACTTGACAACTAAAAACACATGATGTGGAAAATTAAAGTTGTTGCTCAAGGATTGAAGTATTAGAAGGCAGTTTTTTTCACATTCTAGAGTTGGATAGAAACTTGACATCCATAAATAAGATGAGAGATTTAGATGAACATATTGTGTTTGAAAGGGAAACCCACAAAATGGTCCGAGGAAAAATCGCGTTGATGAGGGGAGTTCTAAATGGACCTCTATACAAACTATTGGGAAGCACTATCATTGATGGGTGTAACAATTTTATTGTTTCTAAAAGTGGAATGAAGAAGATACAACCCCTATTATATTTAGAGAAAATACAATTATTTGGCATCAAAGACTGGGACATATTAGAGAGAAGGTCCTTTGAGGATTACATGGTAAGGTATGGTTGAAGGTACATCTAATTACACACAATATTTAGATTTCTATAAAAATTTCATATATGGTATATATAAATAGGGAATATTCCCATCTAATGCTACAAGAGCAAATGGAATCATAAAATTGGTACATAGTGATGTGTTTGGACCTATGTTTGTTCCATCATTAGGTAAATTTTTGTACTATGATTCATTCATAGATGATTTCTGAAATAACACATGGATTTATTTCCTGTGAAAGAAATATGAAGTCTTTGGTAAATTTAAAGATTTTAATGCTCTTGTGGAGAATAAAATAGAGAAGAAAATAAATGTGTTGAGGATAAATAATAGTGAAGAGTTTTGCAATAATGAATTTGATTAATTTTGTAAGAAGTGTGGAATAACAAGGAAAAAGAGTACCCCATACACACCTCAATATAATGGTATTGAAAAAAGGATGAATATGACGTTGGTGGAAAAAGTAAGGGATGTGCTTAGTGGTTCAAAGTTAGGACATGAATTATAGGCAAAGACAATGGATACTACATGTTACCTAGTAAATCAATCATTCTCATTAGCATTGTTGGACACAAATCCACATGAGGCATGGACTAGTAAAAAACACTATCTTAAACATCTCATAATTTTTTGTTTTGATGCTTATTTACATGTTCCAAAGGAAAATAGAAGTAAGATAGATAATAAAGCTAAAAATGTATCTTATTTGTTATAGATATGGTATAAAAGGTTATAAACTTTGGAACACAGTAACTAAGAAGATTGTTTACAATTGGAATGTTGTTTTTAGAGATGTTAACTATGTTTACAAATAGGAATTCCTACCAAGGGAAAGAGAACTAGAGATAATAAATTTTGGTTTGAAGGATGAAGAATCTAACTCAACAGAAGAACATGAATCAGGAGAAGAACCTCATACTCCAATATTGAGGAGATCAGTTTGGGAAAGAAGGAAACCAGAAAGGTATACTCCACCTAATTTTCACTCTAGTTTTTCTTTATATATTACTCATGTTGATCCCATAACTATTAGGTAGGTAGAGGATTTAGAGAATGGTAAACTATGGAAAAAATCCATTGTTGAAGAAATGGATGCCTTGGATAACAATGAGGTTTGGGATCTAGTCAATTTTTTGGTTGGAATAAATCCAATTGGTATCAAATGGGTGTTTAAGAAGAAGATGAATTAAAAAGGTAAAGTGGAGAACTACAAATCTTTCTTAGTAGAAAAGGGTATTGCCAAGTAGAGGGAATTGATTTTGGAAAACATTTTTTCTCCTATTGCTAAATTAACTCCTATTAGATTTATTTTGTTTTCTCTTGATACTTTTAATCTTGAAGTAGAGAATATAGATGTGAATACATTATTAATACATGTGTACCTTGAATAAGAAATCTACATGAAAACTGAGAAGGTTTTGCAGTGAAGGGAAAGATAGAGTTGGTTTGCAAGTTGAAAAAATTATTTTGTGGTTTAAAACAATATCCAAGGATGTGATATCAAAAGTTTGATACTTATATATTTGGAATTGGATTCTCAATGAGAAAATTTTATCAAAGTTGGTTGGTGATTATTTTATTTGTGTTCATGTATGTTGATGATATGTTGTTGGTTGGAAACAACAAAGAAATCATCAAGGATGTCAAAACTCAGTTGTCTTCTAAATTTGATATGAAAAATATTGGTGCTACAAAATTTATTTTGGGAATGGAAATTAAAAGAGATTAGGAAAACATGAAACTCTATTTTAATCAGAGAAAATATGTTGAGAAAGTATTGAAGAGGTTTAATATGCACAAATGTAAACTGGTCAAGGTCCCTATTCTTGTAGGTGTAAATTTATCTACAAATAAGTGTCCTAAGAAATAGAAATAGGAAGAGGACATGTCCCATGTTCCCTATCCTAGTGTTGTTAGAAGTTTGATGTATGCAATGGTTTATACTAGACTATACATTGCCCATGTAGTGGGAGTTTTGAGAAGATATATGTAAAAATAAGGGAACGAACATTCGAGAGATATAAATAGGGTCTTCATGTATTTGTGTGGCACTAAAGATTATGCAATTTGCTATAAGGAAGACCTGGACTAGACATAGTATTATATGCACATGATTTTGTTGATGTATACTCGGTTAGAGATAAGGATCACAAATGATCTACAAGTGGTTATATGTTTAACCTATTTGGAGGAGAAATCAGTTGGATGAGAAAGAGGAAACATGTAGTTTCACTCTCAATTATAGAATTTGAATACATGGTAGCCACTCTTGTCAGTAAGGAAGTTGTATGGTTACAGAGATTGTGTTCAAGTATTGGGTTTGTATAGCAAATTGTAAGGTTAGATTGTGACCATTAGAGTACAATATTTTGACAAAGAACCCTGCTTATGATTCTAAAATGAAAAATATTGATACTTAGTACCACTTTGCGAGAGATGTGGTTGAAGACAAGAAGGTGTTGTTGGTGAAGGTTGAAACTTTGAAGAATGTTGCAGACTCATTGACAAAGTATATTATTACTATGAATCTATCTTGGTGTAGAGAAGAATGGGAATTAATATCCTGAATTTTTGATATTGTAAAACTCATCCCCCTGAATGTAATTAAAAAATTAAGTGGGAGAATGTTGGGAATGTGTTATATTCTTTGCATGGTTGGGCTATTTTTGGTCCATTTTTGGCCTATTTTTTATCATGTTGTAATCTAATTCTAGTTAATGAAATAGGGTTTTAATCTAATCTGAGTAAATGGATTAGAGTTTTGGGTTTTGAATGCTGCAAAATCCTATATATTGCATTGTAAATGGTGAAGTTTATACAATGAGAAATATAGGTGTGGCTCTAAGGTTTGTTGTCTTTCTTGGTTAAGGGTTTCCAAGGTAAATCTTTGAGTAATTGTTAAGCCCTAATATTGGCTCATTACCCCTTAATTGGGGCATATTAGATTAGTAATGCTATTTTATTTATGTCGTCTTTAGGCCATTGGTTGTAATTATACCTCCTANTTGAATCATCTTGTACTTGAACATTTAAGTGGGGTAAAAGGAGGTTGCCCCCTCGAAGAGGCTTATTATCTGAAATTCTCTCTTTTTCAAGGCATTGAGTACTTTTTCTGAGGATTTTCTATGTTATATTGATATTTGGTTCTTAACATATGGTATCAGAGCTCAAGGTCTTGGGGTTTCGCTGCTACATCTGAGACACCTTGGAATTTTTGCTATAAATTTTTTTCTACAATGTTTCAGAAGGAATGGATTGGAGGATATTTAGTATATAGATCAAGGTATGTTGGTTTAAAAATTCAGCTCATGAGGCCTTATACTTTCAGAGATACAGCCTGTACAGGATAGGGTTCTGGAATCGTCTTGAACTGAGTCATTGCAGAATTTTTGCTATAAAAAAATTTCTTTAAATTTTCAGACCCTAAGCTTCGAAGGCTATTTACATAAATTAGTAAGGTATTTTTGGTAAAAATTTCAGCTTCTGGCTCATCTTAAATTTGTAGATACACCCTGTGTAAGATAGGGTATTGGACTAGTCCTATTGACTAGTCTCAAGAAGGTGTTCCAGGTGGGACTGGTTGCATTGGATTGTGGACAGTCTGTAGTATTTCTAGTGCGAGTTTCAGAATTTTATATCAATCATTTTGTGCGGGGCACACTATACAAGTGAGATCTCCTGGAAAGGCCAAAAATCGGCAAGTTGTGGGGAAGTTACCATAAATTCCACCTGGCACATCCAATTTTGATCAGACCTGTGGCATTGCAGAGAAGAAATATCAGAGAAATACATAAAGGAAAGTTTCATACCTAGAAGGGCCGAAACTTGGGAGATACAACAGAAGAAATATTGTCTAGCAGAACCACCTCAAAATCAAGGTTCAAAAGTGATACTTGGCCAACATGCCACCCAAAAAGGGAACTTCTACATCAAATAAGCCTCCATAAAATCCTACTTGGACTCTTGATGAAGGTGAAGAAATGCGTAGGGACATAAATGAACTACAAAATAAGATGGATTCAATGGAAGCTAAGTTGGATACTAAGATGGATTCAATGGAAGCTAAGTTGATGGATTCAATGGAAGCTAAGTTGATGGCTTCAATGGAAGCTAAGTTGGATACTAAGATGGATTCAATGGAAGATAAGTTGGATATTAAGATAGATGGTTTAAAAGGGGAGATCATGGAAGTATTGAAAAAATTTGTAACAGAGA
>JASDQU010883786.1:34043-51977 GCA_032191745.1 Picea mariana | reverse complement strand
AAAATAGCCACACAGATGAGACTCATGCCATATAATGACATGGTATGCTGGGCTTTAGAGAAAACTGACGTTCAGACAAGAAGCATTCTAAATAGCCAAGGGGTCAACATCAACTCATTCAGACCCGAGCACATCCAAGTAATGTACAAACTACCCCCTACTTCTAAATAAATTTATAATGCCGAATTCATAGCGGAATTTCAAAGAAAGGAGTGTACAGAATTCGATCAAACATATCCAAATATAATCAAAGAATGGTGGGGAATTCCAACAAGATTTAGAGTCGATACCCATGGAATTTATGCCACAACTTCATTGAATGAGTACATGGTGTATATAGCTCTGATGCTATGTAGAATATTTAGGAGGAAAATCCCTACCCATTTCCCTACAGACTGGGTACCACTTCTACACGAAGTAGCTGAGGGTTTCAGTTTCAACTGTGGTAAAATTTTATCAGACAATCTAGCTAATGAGGTTGCAAAGTACCAAACAACAAAATTGAAAGGCCGAATTGTGTCATTTTACATGTATTCCTATATTATGGATGATGTTTGTTACATGACTCCATTCCCTTTGATGAATTGGAGCTGGAAGCCAGCCTGCGCATAGCCCATTCATGTTTATCACTCTAAACTATGGGAGGATAATGTTAAATATTTATTTTACAAAATATGTCACTACGTAGTGATACCTTTGCACCAAATATTGTATGGTTATGCACCCCCTCGTATTTCAGAGAAAATCATGGGAAATCTTAGGGCGATTGTAGATTGGTTTATTGAAGAGGGTTTCTCCTATGTCAGGGTTTTTGGATGCTCGGTCCCTCCTCATGCACTTTCGAAGTTCCTTCTTGACATGCTGGTGTGTAGGGAGGTGGCCTACCAAATAGTAACTGGTGGCATCAACACAGAATTGAAAGCAACTCAGAAGAAGTTATGGCCAGTATTTCCCATACAGGTTGGGAAGTATTCATTGCGTAACCTGGTTCATTCCAAGGTAGAAGTTGTAGCACTGGATGACATCAAATTGGTGGATCTTGAAGTCGGAAAACATGACCCTTATCAAATTGTAGGAAATCATCTTAATCACTGCAAAATGAAAATGTATTAACATGAAGTTTCTCCTTGCGATGACATGTTCAAGGGAGCAACAACCTATGAAGAAATATTAGATAGAGTATAGGCATTACCACCCGACCTATAGAACAACTTTCTGACTTTCCAGAAGCACAGGTGAAGTAGTTTGTCGAAGATACTGCAGGGATAATCAATGAATCCTCCTCCATCTTAGGGGAATACTCCCCTAGGTTTCAGATCAAAGGCTCATGATAAAGGGACTACAGAAGAAAATCCAGAGAAGACTGAGTCATCTTCACAGAAAAAAGAAGCTTCAGAATCAAAGAATCTTGGGTCTGAAACAAGTTCCAAATCGGAGACCCCTTCAAAGTTGAGTCAAACGATTCCTCCTATATCATCAAATATTACTACTGATATCCCTAAAAAAGTAGGAGAAAATCAATCTACAGAGTTGGGTTTCCCTATTACATCATTGACTCCTTTACAGTCAACTTTTGGGACTCCTCACCTACAAGTAATATATACAAGTGTCCTTAATCCCATCTCTAGAGAAGAGATAAGTTCCTCTGATTAATTTTTTAGTAAGAAGAGGAAAGTTGTAGTAAAATAGGAAATGCATCTGAGAGAAGGCACAATGGTGAAGAAACATAGAGTATTCATAGATGGGCAGAACCTAGAAGAGGAAGATTTAACCACAGAGGTAGTGGCCTCTATGGGAGCTTTGGCGACGACCAATTTATTCTCAGTTGACTCCCTCAGAACAAGGCTGAAGCAGAAAAATCAAATGATAGCTCAGTTTCAGGAACAAATAAGGCACTTAGAAAATAATATTTGAGAGGAGGTAAATCAAAGAGTTGAAAAGGCCAGGACTGCTGACGAGCAAGAGATGCAATTGTTGAAGATTAGTTTAGAGGAAGAAAACAAGTAGATGCAAATGAATCAATTACATGTTATTCGAAAGGAAGAATTAGTGAGACGGCTACAGACCGAATTGAATTCCATTGAAGGACAAGTCATGAGTATAACAACATTTCATGCCCAGGGACTAGAGGAGCATGAGAAACTACAGGCAGAACAACTAAACATGCTTTCTAAAATAGAAATAGTTCAAAAATACTTCCTGGAAATAAGCCCCTGTCCCCACCAAGATACCGTTAGACATTACAAAGTTTGAGGGTAAGAATGGAGAGGACCCTGGTGATCATGTCACTACTTTTCACCTCTAGTGCTCATCAAATTCTTTGAATCACGATTCTATTAGATTATGATTGTTTCAGCGCATTCTTATTGGGATTGTGTCACAATGGTATATTGAGCTACCTAGGGGGACATATGGGTATTTTCAATAGTTAGTGCTAGCCTTTCTTAACCATTTTCAACTACCCGTTTGTTACGATGCTGGCCTTGAACTTTTGTCAACTTTTCACCAGGGTACCGGCACTCATATTTCAGACCATATCCAGGAATGGCGTAGGCAAAAATGGTTAGTTAAGACCCCCATACCCCCAACCTTTCTTTTATAATGATTTTTAAAGTCTTTGCACGATCCTATTTCAAAGGACGTTGCTACTTCCGGGGTCTTCAGCAAGGAAGAGGCCATTTTTAGAGCCCAACAATTTGATTTGATCTATGCTCAGTCTGGGATGTTATACCACCTTCTTCCCGACACACCGCGGTCGAATCATGATCCTAGATAGAGTCCTGGGCCCCATGTCGATGGAATTGTGGGGTCCACCAATGTAAAGTCCATAGACTCAGTAAGAAAGTCTATCGGAGGACCAACTTCATATGGATCCTCCAAACCCATCCAATCGATGGATGTACATTTTGTGCAGTCATTGAAAAACCCAAATGGTGACCGGAAACTAGATGGGAATAAACAGAAAGGTCGAAATAATTGTAGAGGTGGGAAGAATAAACCCAAGGACAAGAATAATAATGGAAAACAAAACGATAATGTTGGAGAGGGCAAGAAAGAAAAGCATAAGGTTAAGTTCCCTTGCAAACTTTGTACTGATGATAACCTTACACACTTATGCCCCAAACTTGTGGAGGCTACGAGGCTTTTAAATCTTACGCCTGCTGTGCTAACGAATCCTTTTCCTCACAACCAAAACTTAGCCTAGAGTTTTTTGAACACCAGAAATGCACCTGGTGGGAGTCAAAACCCACCACCGCAAGATGGTGACCGTGTTTGTATCAATATGGTTGATGCAAAAATCGATATAGCCACTCGCTCTTGAGATTACAGCTCTTCAATAGCTAGTACCAGCCTAGAAGCTCCTCCTCCACCCCTGGAGATGAATTTACAGATCGAGAAACTAGAGCCACCACCTCATATTCTGAAAGGAGTATTCAAGCGCTCTACCCATAACCCTAAAGCTAGAGCCGCCCATAACTACTCTATTGTTGAGGATCTGGGCCAAACACCTTGCGCGATGTCTTCTTTGGAGGTACTCCAAACATGTCCATCATAGAGGAATGCCTTACTCTCTGCCTTAGGAGCTCTAGAACCTAGTGGCTCGAAGATCATCAAGTTTGATGTCATGGACGTGAAGCCTCTCTTACCGTACCATGTGGCTTTCCAAATCCACGTGGAGTATTCTAAATATACCATCAAATGAGTGGTCATTGATGAAGGTTTTTCCACTTGTGTGATGTCCTTAGTCTGTTGGAAAGCTATCGGTTCTCCAACCCTTTCAAAGTCGTCGACCATGTTGACCGCATTCGACGGTCATTCCTTTCTCTTTCATGGTATTCTCCCTTCCTTTCTGGTCCATTTAGGTGGGAAGACGGTAGAGGTCGAAGTAGAGGTAGTTGATGAACCTCTCGATTATAACCTATTACTAGGTCGCAATTGGACTTATGCTATGGTCGTCGTCGTATCGTTCATTTTCTGCATGCATTGTTTTCCTCATCAGGGAGATATTGTGATGATTGACTAGTTATCCTTTGCATACTCTAGCCCGAACGCATTTGTTGGACCATCGATCCCTGTGGTCGACAATTCTCCACCGACAATTGAGAATATCGGTGTCATAATGGATTCTTCCATCATGGGTACTTTCGACTTCTCGGCACTAACTCACCACATTTACGCCATGTCTAGTATGACCACTTCAGTAGAGAGGTCCATCCCTTTCCTCACTTCTTATTCTAGTGACCTTTTGACCCTACCTTCTCTGACTTCGTCGATTGAATGTCAGTCGCATGCTTTCATGGCTACGCCACTATCGACAGCAGAGATTGCATATCAATCCATCCTTGACTCTTCTTTCGATCTTGATCTTATTCCCTAGCAGACGATCGAGGAAGATTCAGTTATTAGGCCCATGTGGGCCACTTCGTTATCTTGTTCACATGATTTCTTGGATGAGACTTTTTCTTCAAAAGAAGTCATCCTTGAAGCCATGAATGTTTCTGAGAGACCTTGGGATGATATGCATCATCGATCTTATTTTCTCCCAAGTCTTGAAAGAATCAAGCAAGATGATTTTAGATCTACCCTGAGTGAGATAGTCAGTCATGCCATAGTTCCACTTGATACGCATGGCATTTACATCGAAGGGAATATGGCGAGTATTTCTCCTACCATCCAGATTGATATCTCTCGTACCCCTAGAAAAATCGAGAATGTAAACATAGGTGCAGATTGTTCGCCAGAAGATATTCTAATCTACACCAACCTCTTCAAAGAATTCCAAGATGTATTCGCTTGGTCATATGAAGAGATGCCAAGGATCGACCCCTGTATTGTCGAACATGAGATTAGGACTTACTCGGATTCTAAACCCATTTGAAAACGTTTTAGAGCTGTTAATCCTAGGAAGGCCCCTGTTATTAAGGCAGAGGTAGAGAATCTACTTAATGTCAACTTTATCTACCTAGTTCCCTTGACCGAATGGGTATCCAACCTCGTTCCTGTGAATAAAAAGAAAGGAACCATCTGCATGTGTATGGAATTTCATGACCTGAACAAGGCCTATCCTAAAGATAACTTCCCCATGCCTTTCATTGATCATATTCTCGATGAGTGTGCGAGAAGCGAAATATTTTCTTTTATGGACAGATTTTCAGGCTATAACCAAATCCAGTTCAAACCCAAAGACCAACATAAGATGGATTTCATGTGTCCTTGGGGCACGTTTGCATACTGGAAAATGCCTTTCGGTTTGAAAAACGCCAGAGAAACCTTCCAAAAAGCCATGACTTTCGCTTTTCATGATCTCAAACACATAGTCGAAGCTTACCTCGATGATGTTGTTTCTCACTCTCGCAAGAGAGTGGATCATGCTACACACCTTTGACTGGTTTTTGAAAGATGTTGCTACTATAGAATCCAACTCAATCCTCATAAATGCATCTTCTACGTTAGATCTGGCCGCCTCTTAGGATTCGTAGTCTCTGAGACAGGGATCATGGTAGATCCACTTAAGGTTGAGGCAATTCTTTAGTTGCCTCCCCCGCGCACAATTAGACAACTTCAAGGTTTACAGGGGAAAGATAACTTTTTGCATCGATTTATTGTAAATTGTGCCAATATCACTAAGGGTTTCATGCACCTATTTAAGAAAGACACCCCGTTTATCTGGGATGAGCGAGCCCAACAGTATTTTTACGCTTTAAAGAAATCCTTGGTATTGGCCCCTCTGCTGAAATCTCTTGATTACAATAGAGATTATTTGTTGTATATCGCCGCATCTAAAGAGACTATTGGTATGGTTCTAGTTCAGGAGGATGATGAGCTCTACGAACACATCATCTACTATCTCAGTCGAAATTTAGTCGGTCCTAAACATAATTACTTGCATGTTGAAAATATAGCTTTGGTTGTCATCCACGCAGTCCAACTTTTACGACACTATATATTTCTTTTCAAAAATACTATGGTTACCAATGTTAATCCATTTAAATACGTCCTCACTAGACATATCATAGGTGGAAAATATAATAAATGGATTGTCATATTACAAGAATTTGATCTCGACTTTGCTTCAACCAAGTCCAAGAAATCACTAGTTTTTGCAGAGTTAATATCCGATTTCCCACGATTAGACAAAGATGTTATTCATGTCGATTCAATTGCATATGAACACATTTTCCTTGTCTCGTCGTCCAACCCCTGGTATGGAGATATTGTTTTATATCTTCAAACCTTGAAGTTCGATTAGCATCTCTCGTGAGATGATCAACGACGTGTTAGATACCAAGCCAAAAAATATATAATCGTCAGTGACACTTTGTATCAGCAAGGAATAGATAGTATCTTATTCCATTTATTAACTCATGAGGATGCCGAGTTAGTCCTTAATGATTTCCACAAAGGGGCTTGTGGTGGTCATCTATCCAGGCTTGCAACGACCCAAAAAATCCTCCGAGTCGGTTACTTCTGGCCCACCATATTTAAAGATTGTATTGAAGCAGTTAAGAAGTGTCACCCCTGCCAAGTGTTCACTTGAAAAATGATCTCGTACCCAACCCCTCTTCACCCAGTAATTAGCGTTGGTCCCTTCACCAAGTGGGGAGTAGAGTTTTTTGATTGCAACCCAACTTTGGCTGGGGGGCATCAACACATTATAGTGGTTGTCGACTACTTCACCAAGTGAGCCGAAGCCATGCCTATCGTGAAATGCGATGGGAAGACTGCAACCTTTTTCATATTCAACTAAATTATCACCTGGTTCGATATCCCGAGTGAGATTGTCACTGATCATGGCAGTCATTTTCAAAATGAAATTATGAGAGAACTAGAGTCTAACCTGGGGTTTAAACATGATCACTCATCTCCTTATTACCCCCAGGAAAATGGGAAAGTAGAGGTTGTCAATAAGTCTCTCAAGACCATCTTGAAAAAAACTGTCAGTCAAAGCAATTCCAACTGGCACATCATGTTATATCCCACAGTTTGGGCATATTGAACCTCACTTAAGACTGCCAGCGTTTTTTCTCCTTTTCAGTTAGTACACGACATGGAGTCGATACTCCCCGTTGAATGCAAAATCCCTTCTCTCAAATTGGTAGTTGAGCTCCTACTTGACACTTTGGATTTATAGCGATGCCTTGTACACCTAGAGAGTCTTGACGAGCAACGTCGAGACACCTTTATGGCTATCAAGGAAAACAAGAAATGTGTCAAGGTTTAGTACAATAAGTCTGTCTGTCCCCAGTTGTATGCTGAGGGTGACTTGGTCCTCTTGTATGAATAAGCCAAAGAACCACTGGGGGCAGGCACGTTTAAACCCATGTGGCACAGTCCTTATATCGTGCGACGTGTTCTAGAAAAAGGAGCCTACGAGTTGGAAGATTATGAAGGGAATAAATTGGTTGAGCCCAGAAATGGGATCTACTTAAAAAGGTATTATGCTTGAGCCCTAGGCTTGGGAAAAACCCTTTGTATACTAATGTAAATTTAGTGCATATACACCTTTTCCCTTTTTCTGTCTTTGGATTTCTTATCGAGTTTTCCCTTTTGTTGGTAGATGTCAACAGAGTCTTTGGCCTATGTAGGATTCGTAGAAGAAGCCATTCGTCATACATGGAACTTATCTTCCACCGCTTGGGTGATTTATTTGCCTGAGGGTCTGATGGTGTCTTCAGGTGGCATAAGACTAGGGCCATCCATGAATAATGTGGCCGAATACAACGTCGTCATAGAATTATTGCGGGATTCTATCTCACATGCANGTCATACATGGAACTTATCTTCCACCGCTTGGGTGATTTATTTGCCTGAGGGTCTGATGGTGTCTTCAGGTGGCATAAGACTAGGGCCATCCATGAATAATGTGGCCGAATACAACGTCGTCATAGAATTATTGCGGGATTCTATCTCACATGCTATTCTCTCTATAGAGGTGCACTTGGATTATCAGTTAGTCGTATGTCTGTTGAACGGTCATTACCGTGTGCGTGATCCGACGTTACTCCTTTGATTCCTACAGGTACGTATTTTAGAACGAAAATTTGATTTTATTACATACTTTCACATTCCTAGAAGTTCTAATCATGTATCTGATGCCTACGCTAATTATGTTTTGAATTGGAATTTGTCACATTAATAAAGCAAAGAAAACCATTAAATCAATGTACACATTGTAAGATATAAGTACATCCGAAGATCCCTCTTTATATATTTCCAAAAATAATGGTGTTTTATATTACAAAATTGGGGCTAAAACCCTCAAAAATACATATACAACAGATATACATGTCCCATTACATCTACGCCTGTGGTGCTGGATGAGTCTCGTGATATAAAACCTTGGCATTGGAGAGATGCTGAAAGAGTCATACCCATGATCTAGGTACACCGACAACCTACCTCTGCATGGCTTCAGGTAGATCCTCCACCTAAACCATAGGAATCCTCTGTGTCAAATGCGACAGGTTTCCCTGTACGTTCTGAAGGACTCTCTCCGCCTCTCCTCCCACTGCGTCATCTCCCTAGTGCCTCCACCTATGTCATAGGAATCCCTCTAGACATTGCGGAACCATGTCTGCAACCACACAAGCATCAAGTTAATATTTAAAAACACCATCCAAAAAATATTTTTGTTCTTTTAAATACAAAAATACAAAAAATGAAATATATAAAAAATATTGTTTACCTATGGCACTGTAGGTAGCTCCTGGTGGAAGTGGCATATCAGGATCACCTCTAAAATCAATTCCCACATAGGGATAGTCATCCAGAGATATGATTTGTCTCCTCCACCAGAAGAAAAAATCATCGTTGTAGGGTGTCGCCACCCTACCTCCCCCCTTCCGACTCATGACCTCGATCCATCGTGCCATAACTGGATCACATGGCCCTCTAGGAATTATATCCACTGTAGGTCCCAGGCTTGGGGTCCTCTTGAAAAAGAAGCTAGAAAGGATAAAGGAAAACCTGAAGTTTCTCTTGGCCCCCTGCTTACATTCTGTCAGGTGACCTTTCATATTGGTCAGCAGTGAGGTACACCAATCGTACACAGTAAGCCTTGCACACTCCAGTGAGTAAAACATAATCAGTCTTGATGCTTGATGCAGCGAGGCCAACCCTATGATCCTAGTAAGAAGGATAACAATAATCTTCAGTCTGAGGCTACCTATAGCCCAGATAGGGATTTCACTTCCCACCATGGGAGTCTTGGAAACACAGTGGGCCTCGATATATTCTTCGACCTTCATCCCACTCCCGGCCCCACGTGACTTGAGGTCCATGACCTCTCCTTAACGTGAAAGTCCTGTCAATAAGTAGATGTCCTCTACTTCGATCCTTAATGGTTGTCCATCAAGGATAAAGCTCTCTCTATCTGGATCCTAATAGCCCACTGACATTTCCAATAACCTCACTTGGGCCCTTATTCCTTTGAGAGCCCAAAACTTGTATAGACCACATGTTTTTAATGTTGCTTGAGCCACCAGATCCCCATACACTACTGCATCTAACTCCTCATGCTCTCCCTCCATCCACTCCAACACCATCCTGCAAAACCCAAATCAATTTTTGAGTTAGAAACTTCTTCTTTTCCATTTTGCGCAAGTATACGCGGGTTATACAAGAAAAAATTTGGGTAGGGCCTGATATATGCTCCCTATAGTTCACACAGGTGTGTATATCTGGTCATATACGTGACATATTAGTAGAAACCCACGTATACCAAAAAACTCAATTTGCACCCTTAAAAACTAAAAAAATGGAGCCTAATTCAAAATTGTAAACCATTGAATTTGAAGAGGATGGGATGAATAGTTACCTAGTCCAGACGATTTGCGATTCTGTTGCTTATTGATCCCGCAATCGCCGTTTTCATTCTGGAGGTATGTTCGTCCAAATTTCACTATTTTGGGTGAAAATGAAAATGACATAGTAAATTTTGATTTTATTACTCTTTATGAAACATTTTTACCCATTTGATATAGTTTTATGCTATTATTTCTTCTAATGGACTAATTCAAAAATGGGTTTAAGATGGTTTTTGTAGTTTCGACTCAATTTTCTTATATATTTCAATGTCATGGTTGGTCATTCGTCTTCTCAGGCAGGTATATTCATAACCTATCATATAGGATAGGTATTCACTACATTGTGCAATTTTGCATTATCCTTCAATTACCACTTTTTACGCCTTAGGTACGAACCCATTTATTGTCACACATTAACCTCCATCTGTTATCATAGCATTGTTAATAAATGGTAGAGACTTACCAAACATAGGTACCCTAGTTAGAACCTCTTTTTCATTTGGTGCCCATGCCGAGATTTTTCCTTAGGACCGGGAGTCCATTAGAATTCAATACATGACTTTATAATGAGCCTCATTTCTCATTCATGCACACGTGGCCTTATTATCCGTGGACTCTCAAAAAATGAGTCTTAGTTAAGATCGTTTTTGACTCGTTATTAAAAATTGAAAAGATCACCGAGTGATTTGTCTCTTTCACACTCATTAAAATTGGATTTGAAAGATCATGAGTCTTAGTTAAGATATTTTCCGACTCGCTATCAAAAATGGAAAATATCGCTGAGTGAACTTGTCTTTTTCACACTCATAAATTGGATTTGAAAATACGTCTATTTGACACAAGTTTACCCCTTTTTCACACCAAGTAGACTAAAATATATAAAAAAGGACACTTTTTGGCGTTAAATTGTGATTGCATCTCATGCCCTTGCTTGCAGTATTGAGACTTTAGCCGATTCTTGCTTTGTGTTATAAACCATGGCCCAAGCAGTTTGCATCCTCAGCCAAGTAGAGCCTTGTTTATATCCTTCACAATTTGACAACCTATACCCTGGAAGGAACATCACCCTAAGTGTCCATCTCCCGCATGCATTTCCTTGCATTGAGCATAGGTACATTCCACTACTAGAACTAGTTTTGCTTACTTGTGACATTCGTTCCCTCCTTTGTATCATAACATTCACTTGTTATGAAAAAAAAAAAAAGATGGGCAGGAAGGGAGTACTATATTGTAACTGCCAACAGTCGTGTTGCCTTTGAATAGAGCACAAAGTTATTGAGTCCTTGCGTCATCATAATTTTGGTTTTAGCATGGCCTTAGGAAGCTTATCTCGTTACAAATTTTTCTCTATCAACTAGTCAATCTTCCATTCACTATAGAGAACATTATGGATGCCTCCTGCATCTAGTTGTCACATGATTAAGTCTATGTTGTCGGAGTCCACCGTATGTCTCATGCTCTTGTTCAAAGGAAGTCTATCAACCTATGTCAGTCACTCCTCAGAAATATTGACTTTGCAGGTTGACCATACCCTTAGTTTGTCTTACAATCACATGATACTTTGGTCTTATGATTCACCCTGACCCTACTTTCATCATTGGTAGGTCACCTTGAACCTAGCAATCGACATTTCATCATGGGTCATTGACTGGTTGGTTTTCCTTGTGTTCGAAGGCAAGACATCTATTCACACTTTGGGATTCGTGCAATGTCTTGGATGCCATTAGACTTATTGGTGGTTTCCTTGCCTTTGTCAGTAGTTTTCATCATTGGATGCTATTCAGAGGGTTTTTTTCATGTACCGCTTACATTTGGAACACGCAAAAGATGCACAGGTTCCTTGGTTCGTGAACATGTTCTTCGTCCGATCTCCACCAAATCTTGAAGCTACTACTTTGTTCCTTGTGCTGACTAATGAGAGATGCCTTAATGATCTCCTTTCAGTGGGTCTCTTTCCATTGACTTCCCTTCATGTATTCTAGATATGAGACCTAGAGTTTTATGAGTACCTTAAGGCTTGTAGTCATTGGTGGTAGGCTCTCTCACCATTGCTAGATGGGAATACATCAATGTCTCCTGATCAATGGATCTCTCAAGTGTTCGATACCAACTCCTTTATTCACATTTGTAGAGATGTACTCGGTGCCTTGATACCTACTTTCATCATTGGTAGGTTGTCTCGCATTTGTTAATGGTATACCTCAATGACTGGTAGTCAAACAATGTCGCATCGTGTTCGACCTCAACTCATTTATTCACATGATGTAGACTTTCCCCATTGGTGGATTGTATTGAAGCCTTGAAGACATCACTTTGTGGATGTAACTTTCCTGAGATGTTGCTTCCATTTCATTGGACTAGTACCTATTTGACTTCAACGATCATGGGATATTAGATTGTACTCCATGGTATACATATATCTTCAGCTTTATTTTGAGACTAGTTTCACTGGGCCTTGTTCGTGAATATGACAGCTATCGGCATGTAACCACATTTATACTTGCCTACTCATGGCCATGAACACTTGTTGGTAAATTTTCCACATGGATCTGCATTGTATTCTTGGCAGCCATGTATGCAAAGTCAGTACATAATGTAATGAGCAATTGAGTTCATCCAGCTGGTTCTCTACCACTCCACTTGTGGGTTATTTATAATGTATTTTGGCCATCGCAGATACTCCTCTGATCTCATATATTAGGGGGCATATGTTATAGCAAGATTTTCCTCACCATTGCTATCTTGCACATAGGGCCTTTTTCTTATCCCTATGAAGACTTATCACCCCATTTTTGATAAATCCAGAGCCAAAAATATATATTTTTCCACATATATTCTCCCTAGCTGCTTTACAAGATGCGTATACACTTGTTGCTCCACTACAGCTTGCATATATCGGGATTTGTGCCAGAAAATAAAAAACGAGGTCGAGTTTCCATGGCATGACAGAAGATCTCTAATCTTTGGCCTTCCATATACTAGAAACATTCTAACTTGGCCCTTCAGTTGCATTCTGGAGGCTATAAGAGCACAATTTCGAGCTATGGGAAAAGAGGAGAAAGCATTCAACTTTGAGAGCAAAGTTACTCTAGAGAAATTACTTCATATTGAGTCTGCATCCCTTTGTCCCTCAAGTTTGAACATAGTGTTTAGCCCCCAAGATATTTCCTTATTTTTGAGAGGACCTCTTTACCTCTTTGCTATGAGCTTGCCTTTGGTGGAGGATTGAAGTGGTGGAGACCCAGTTGGAAGGAACTTGGTTTCTTGGTTTCAAACCATGCCAACACGGAAGTTTGTAATGTTGATACTTCTGTTGATCAATTATTAATAGAAATACTCCTTTCCCATCTTATCAATATCTTGCAAATATATGATTATTATCCATGGGCATGTTTGTAATGTTTATTAATGGATTTTTCTATCTGATGTGCTAACTCATTTTATATATTGTCACTATATACTTGCATCGCTTGTTTGTTGAGAACTTCTTGCAGGTGTAAAGCTTTGGGTCAAAGTTCTCAACGGTGGAATGGCATCAAATGATTGGATTGAGGTAGGCTTCTTCCTTGTAATGCACATTAGTTTATATAGCACATGCTGGAATTGATTTGATTTCTGCAGTTATAACTGTTTGTTGTGGTTTACCCTTGGCCATAGAGAGTTTTTCCCTTGTAACACAAGGCTAGTGTGACATGTTGAAGACTTGTGATCTGTATATAGCGCTATTATTATATCTGCGTAGTAGATTCTTTGCAAACCAGAAAGTGAATTAATGTGACAATGAATGATCTGGTAAAATAAGAAATTTTTGGTCTGTTTGAGTTAGTGAAAATGTATGGAATTGCAGTTTGTTCACATATAAATTGTTCATTTAGGTTTCTATGGTGAGAAATATGTTCAGAATTTGCCGGAATATCCACAGTGTTAATGACATCTTGTCGTCGACGTTTCAGATCCATAACAGGATCCATCATCAGGACAAAAATTTTTGAGAAAAATAGTAAGAGAAGAGACTTTATTAAATAGTGAAGAGGCGGGTGAAAGAACTACGTTTGGCTGAGTGAAACCCTCGTTTTTAGGAGAAAATTAGGGTTGACTAGAGGTTTTAGTAAAAATAATATTAATTTTATGTTGATTAAGGGCTAGATTTAATGATGAAACCCTAGTATTGAGGAATTTCATAAAAAATTAAGTTAATAATGATGTAAACCCTAGGTTATAGGAATTTAGGGTTATTAATACTAATCTTTAGTTGGTTTGACAAATTATAAGCCAATTTTAGGTTCAAATTATTAATATTAAATTATTATATGTTCAGAAAGGCTAAATTTAACTATATGGTATATGGTGTTAAATATGAGTTAAAATAAGGTTAATAAAATAGGCTAAAATTAGGTTCAAATTATTAATGCTAAATTATTTTATGTTCAAAACAAGGCTAATTTTAGGGTTGACTCAAAGGTGAATTAGAATTAGTTTAATTTTTCAATGGTATTATTAAGGTTACGTTAGTTTACTAGTAAAAAGTAATAATAATAATGTTAATAAAGTAAGTCAAGGGGTTATTAGGTTTAAGGTCGGTTTAGAAGATTAGGTTAAGTTCAAGAGAAAGAGGGTGTTAATCAATTTAATATAAGTTAATGTTAATAAAAGGGGGATTAATACTATTAATGATGTTAGTAGGTTTTATTAATATCATATCACTCGTAGAAGACTATATGCAAACCATTTAGGTTGGTGTTAGGTATTATGTTGGTTAAGGTTACGTTAGTTTAAAAGTATTAAGTTAAAGGGGTTATTAGGTTTTAAGGTCAGTTTAGAAGATTAGGTATAAGTCAAGAAAATTAGGGTGTTAATCATATTAATAAATGTTAATGTTAATAAGAAGGTTGGCATTAATACTTTTAATCTTCTTGTTAATTATAAGTTTTATTAATATCATATGAGTGGTAAAAGATTAAACACATGAGTCACTTAGGTTGGTAATAGAATGAGTATGATTTTCCAATGGTTAAGGATGCGTTAGTTTAAAAGTAAAAAGGTAAAAAATAGTGTTATTAAAGTAAGTTAACAGGAAAAAGGTTTCAAAGATAAGGTTAAGTCAAGAAGGTTGTAAGTACTAGAGTTAAGAGTGTAAGGTTTAATAATGTTTTCTTTCCCGAATGAGCGGGATCCAACTGTCACTAATCTCTAAATATGATTTTCTTTATTGTTATCATTTATAGATTATTTTTTGTATGGTTTACATTCATTTTGAGAGTGGTCTTGATGTTGTATTCTTTCCTTTTGTCTGGTTTGAATTTTATTACTTCCAACATGAAATTCAAATGCCATTTCATTTCGTTTTCTACAGCGTCTTGATGCCAACGGGTGAATTTCATGATTTGGGAATTTGTCACTACCTCTTAYTGAATTTGYCTRTTGTATATCATTGTTKCTTGTGAAATTTAAGAATGGCTTGGTTGGAAATTTCGAAAAGTAACAATGACCTTATGGCTGCAAAGTCTTATTGCGACACATMTTTTTATATGAAATTTGTTCACATTAGGTCAAATTTGAATGTATGAGAGACAGACTCAGATTTGTGGCAATACACAATATGATACACAAAATTCTTAAAAATTATGAGCTCTACCCTAAAAGTCTATGGTTTCATAATTTTGTTTTGAATCTTGACARTTACAATGAGTTACATAATYGGTTTTAATTTAATTATGTCTAGTAATGACTATCAGGTTGACTGAAGGATCTTATGGCTTGGATGTGTTGTGTTTCCATAATTGTCTATGGCTCATGTYTTGTGTTTCTAGAAGGTTGCATGATTGATTGAAAGTAAGCTACATAATTGGCTATTTGAAACTCCTTTTGTTCCAAGACTGGTTTGAAATGATTTACATGACCTTTTATCACAATCTTTGAATCTTTGAATGATATCAAAAGGATCTAGTTATTATAACACAAAATGTTTGAAATTTTATTATTGATAACATCCTACATAACCCCTTTTGTATAACAAAGCTGGGTCATGAATAATTGTCAAATGACACGAGGGTTGGATGATGCTAACGCCTCCATAAGGTTGTAATGATATCACATAGTCTTGTAAGACCAAGTATAGAAACACCTTATCTCAACCTTTATTACGATACTTGAATTATAATATGTTCCACTTGGTATGGAACTCGACGTAGTATTCTTATGGAAAAAACACATGTTATATATGGGGTCAAAACTTTCAAAATTTGAACAATGCATTGAGCCAATGCACCATAAACATGGTTCAACATCATCGACACTTTGGTGATATGGTTACCATTGCACATGTCACTCTCATTAAATATTGGGATCATATTGAAACATGCATGCTTTAGACACCAATGACTCTCGCAACCATTCTTAAATTAGTTAAATGATTGATGCGTTGGTCTCTGTGATCAATAGATATCTAAATGGTGATGCGAATATTGACTACAATTCTATGGCTATCCTCTTAATAGTTAGTGGTTAATTAATTATGTTTTCATTGATTATTTTTCAAGAGTAATTTGTCTTCGTTTGACCCAGTGATAAGCTCAAGGATATTCATGTGCCTTATGAAATGAAGTGCTGAAGCATATGGTCTTTTTACATGATGTCAAATTGGAGATGCAACTACATCATGAGCTGTTTGGCTATTCTCGCATCAAAGAAAGAACAAAAAAAATAACAAGTTTGGGGATTCCTGTCATTCCACAGGGAGCGGTTTTTAAACGCAATTTACAAAACAACGAAGAGGAATTTTAGGAATCCATCAAAAACCCATCTGGAAAAAAGGTCTATTTACCTACACATAGAAGGGTTTCTCCAGAAACGACATATTCTAGGATTTACAAGTAAATATTCGAGGCTGATTTTTCAAGATTTCATCTGCAACTGAATGGAGAGGCAATTTTGCGAGGCACATTATGGGAACACAATGAATAATTTTGAGTAACTGTTGAAAACCCACTTGCAGAACGGGTTTCCTTATCTTACTCGTGAGAAGATTTTGGAAATGGTGAACGGTTTAGTAGTTACGGGTCATTCTTTGAAGTGAAATTTTTCGAATTTCGCCTAAATTTGTCAAAGAATTTTCCAATTCATAAACCAAGGATTAATATGGAGGAAGCAGATGCTGATCTACTTCAAGTATGTGTCATGGAACCAATTTTGAACAGAATTTGTTTTACATCTGTCAAATAGTATTAGGACAGGATCATTACAAACAAGCTCATGCTATTTTATGTTGAATTGTCTTGTTATCAAACATATTCAAATTTGTTGTTAAAACGAAAATTATTTTGTGATATCTGACCCTATCTTAATATATGGGATTGATACTCTTTGTTGGGATTTAAAAGGGATGGTTGGAACTGTGACCAGGGGACGTTTTTTTCTGGATCACGAAATAGACATATAATTTTGGAAGCGATATGGGAAAGGAGTTTGTTGTTGGCTTTAGACCTGTGTAAACTATATAATGCTTGTTTCATTATATTCTCTTATTATTTCTATGCTATGAAATGATATTTGTGTTGATATAGCTTTAGTCTTTTCTGCACATGGTGTTATCGGACTAATCGGTAGGTGTGGACACTAACAAATCTCCCTAGATCCACCTGGATCTATAACAAAACAGGACAGCACATGACTCTTTCCCTAAGTTTTGACCATTGAATTAGCTAGTAGGAAGGAACAAATAACATACCTTTATATCTCTTCTGAGGGTCTCTGTTGCTCCCGCTTCACTCTGCTGCTCTCGTGAGGTCAAGACCAAGACAACACAAACCAACCAAAGTGAAGATAGCACAATATATTGAACTGTCAACTTATGTGTATGATCAAGGAATTACACAATAAAGTGAGAATAGATTTATGGGAAAGGGACATACTACTGTATCATATTAATTGAAAGTAAAGATTACAACCTGATCGCCTTGATGTCGCAAGCTTCCTTTTGATGGCTCTTGGGTCCAACACACACACTTTCTCAATCCCTGTATGAAGAAGATCGAATCCTCTTGATAGACTTGCTAGAGTCTCCAAGCTCCTGTTCAAGCTAAGTCCTTCACACAATTCATTGGAGAATTGGTGAAAGAATTGTGTGAAG
>JASDQU010883786.1:2904-16581 GCA_032191745.1 Picea mariana | reverse complement strand
AGTTTTTTCCTAGTTTTCGGGTCCTTGACTTCTGGGGCCGTTTTTAGGCCCTAAACAATATTTTTAAATCTCACCACAAGAAAAACAAGTATTCCTTGGATATACCTTTGCAACAGGCTATCGTGTGCCTAAAACAAATATAGTATGAAAAAGTTATGGCCCTGGGAAGTTGATATACTGACTTACCCAAATGAGGCCCACATGACTTTTGGCGCTTCATCTCCTAGGGTTAGGTTTTGGGATGTCTAGGGTTTTTGACATTGCCGTTTATTGTAAAAATTCCTTGAGAGACTCATTGTAATAATCTTCTGGTGAATGAGCACATTCATCACATCTCTTCTTAGAGATAAGCTGCCACCATTCTAGCAAGCTATTTTCCACTGCATTTTACAGTTTCAACTTATTTCCTTATTGAATAGAAACCAATTTTACTGTATATCTATTATTATGTGTTAAGCATATTTTGATAATCATCTGTATTTATTTCTTTCTTCTAATAAAATACATATCAGTGGTATCATAGCAGTCTTCTCCTTCTCGTTCTTAATGCATATCCCTAACGAGGTCAAGGTACAAAGAATTGGGTCTTGAGCTTGTTTCTCTTGAGGAAAAAATATCTAGCATGCCCAACCGATCTCTCATGGAGGGAGAAAACAAATAGAATGGGACATGATATCTATTCAAAATTTTTCTTGAGAAATCCCTCATGCAACAAAGGAACAAGATGATGGATAGTTTTGTGCAAATCCTTCGACGACTACCAATAGGCGATCCATCTTCCTCAATCGAAGGTGTAGCCCCCTTTGAGGTTTAAATAAACTTAAATATTCCTATATTTCAAGGTCTAATAGATGCAGATGTTGTAGACAAATGGTTTCATCTACTATAAGGGTATTTCTTTTTCCATAACTTCTCGAATAGATAAAAGATTACTTTTTTCCTCCTCAAATCCATTCCCCATGTCAAATATTGGTGGGAAACTTTATGTGATCAGAAGGAAATAGAGTATCCCTCATTATTTACAATCACAGTCATGTTGGAGTCCTTCAAGGATGATATTAAGGAAAAATACTACCCTGTTGGAAGTTATGGTGACATGTATACAAAATGGACCACATCACGGCAAGAACGAACGAAAGCAGTTTATGAGTTCACAAATATCTTACATACATTGTGCACCAATCTGGGTATCAAATATTCTGAGTGAGATTTGGCGCTCAAGTATCGTGGATTTTTGCATAGATACATCCAATATGAAATGGAGTTTCTGGAAATCTCATCCTTGGGCCTGACCTATCGATATTTCATCAAAATCGAGCAGAATCTCAAACAAAATATGCGACAATTTGGGCCTGGGAACCCCGCATAGAAAAAGACAGGAAAGGGAAGCCCAACCCATAAAACATCGGACAGAGAAAATATGGACCACCTCAGGAAAACCAGTCTAGGATGCAAGAAAAGGACATCAGAAAGACAAATAAAGATATTGGGAAGTGGTGCAACTTCCATAAGAGCGCCTCACATAACACTATTGATTGTTTCTCAAAATAGTCGCTTGTGGCTGAGGTGAAATCCTCTGAATGAGATGCAGGTTCCGACTCTGAGTCCTAACCAGAAAGGGGAAGATGGATAATTGATGCAGAACCTGTTGCTACAGTGGCTGCCACCAAGCTCCAGCTCGGTGGACCATACGAGGCAAAGGAAGGTGAGCACTTTTTTCATTCACAGATGTGGGTGAAGAGTACCCCACTGCACTTCATCATTGATAGCGGTAGCCAAAAGAACCTCATATCAATAGAGGTTGTCAAGAGACTCTCCCCGCTAACAATGCCACACCCACAACCGTACACCATTGAATGGCTCTGTCAAGAAAGAAACATCCACATCAACCAACAATGTCGCCTGTCATACGACATCAAGCACTTCAAAGATGAGATATTGTGTGATTTTTCCCCTCTCGAAGTTTGTAATGTTATTTTGGGTCAACCATATTTATGGAAATGCCATGTTGTATATGAGTCTAGGCCTCACAGTGTTATTATTACTTTGAATAAGAAATTGTACAAGATACCGGAGGCAATCCCATCTAGTGCTATTTCCTTGATCCCTTCCAAGCAATGAAGGAAGGGCATATCTCAGATGGGGAAGTTTGTCTTTTTCATGATTCACTCTCAGAATGAGCGAAATATCACAGCCACATCCAGGGTCTTTGTGGATGACCTCTCCACACAACATAAGCAAGTGGATAAGGTCATGGAAGCATACTCAGATATCTTATCCTCACCTATCAGGGTACCGCTGCACTATTAGTTTAAGCACCCCATTGATATGACCCCCGATGCACTGCTTCCCAATGGTCCAGTCTATCATCTCTCTATGTTAGAGAATGAGGAGATCAAGTGACATATCCACGAACTACTCTACAAGGGGCACATATGTCCCAAATCATCACCTTGAGAGAGACCAATCGTGTTGGTACAAAATAAATATGGAACCTGGGGACTCTACATTGATTACCGAGCCCTGAATAAAATCACAGTAAGAAATCGGTACCCAATTTCCCGAATCGATGACCTCCTTGATCAACTCACAGGGGTCAAATACTTCAGTAAAATTGATATGAAGTCTGGTTACCACTAGGTCCCGATCGAACAGATAGTGTATGGAATACCGCCTTCAAGTCAAAGGAAGGTNTTGAATGGTTGGTCATGCCCTTTGGCTTGAAAAATTCTCTAGTCACTTTCATGAGGATGATGGATGATATCCTGAGACCATTCACTAATACGTTTTTAGTGGTTTATCTAGATGATATTCTCATTTACAACAAGACTTGGGAAGAACACTTGCAACATATTTAACAGATTCTGCACACCCTACGACAACACAAGCTATACACGAACTTGGAAAAATGCTCCTTCATGATGGATAGGGTCCATTACCTAGGATACATCGTTGATCAACATAGTGTACATGTGGATACAACCAAGATCCAAGTCATTCGTGATTGGTCAGCCCCAACCACACTCACTGAGCTTCAGAGCTTCTTGGGCCTTTCCAATTTCTACCATAGGTTTGTGTTGGGATTCTCCCATATTGTAGGGGCCCTCAACAAAGTAACCAGAGGTGGTGGCAAGGAGAAATTTGTGTGGGTACAGTCCCAACAACAAGCATTCGATGATTTGAAGTAACGCTTGTGCTCAACCCTAGTACTTTCACTATGAGACCTACAAAAACCCTTTCAAATCAAGACAGATGCTTGAGAATATGATGTGGGCATCATTTTTACTCATCATGACCACCTCATGGCCTATCATAGTGAGACACTATCATATGTTGTTCATAAGTACCCTACTTATGAAAAAGAAATGTACTCCATTTTGCAAGCTTGTCGCCAATGGAGAGATTACATTCTTTGGAAGGAGAAATTCATCCACACTGATCATAAGCCACTACAGTTCATGCAAACACAAGGCAAATTGAAGAATGACCTCCATAAAAAATGGTCCACATTAGAAATTCCACCTCAAAATCATGTATAAAACAGGAAGCACCAACCCTGTCGCTGATTGCCTTGGTAGACTGCCAATAATGGCACTCACCATGGTGCTAGACTCTTGAGACCATGATACCTCTGCATGGCCCCAAATCTATGAGATAGACCCAGACTTCACCACCACTTACCAAATTTTGGGTGCAAACACATTTGTCGCTAATTTCCATATTCAAGATGGGATGATATGCCATCTAGGCCATATATATGTTCCATCAAGAAAGCGAGAGAAGATGATCTGGGAATCCCTCTATAGTCAGGTGGCAGGACACTTCAGCATCAAAAAGACAGTGGGAATGTGACAGAAACATTTCTATTGGCTAAAACTTCGATAGGAGATCAACAAGTATATCAGGTCGTGCACTTCTTGCACTATTACCAAACCAAACACTAATAAGAAGGGAATGTACACCCCTCTACCTAATCCTGATAGGCCATGGGAATCCATCTCCATGGACTACATGTCAGGTCTCCCATCCACCAAGTGGGGAAATGACTATGTTTTTGTGGTTGTTGATCGCTTTTCTCAGATGGTGATTCTGGTCTCATGCAAGAAGAGCATCAAAACAGAGGCCACTACCAAGATCTTCTTTGAGAGAGTCTAGGTATATTTTGGAATCCCACAAACCATTGTCTCATATTGGTACATTCAATTTATCAACACATTTTGGTCGAGCCTCTAGTCACTGCTAGAAAACAAGCTCAACAAATTCACGACCTTCCACCCCCAGACAGATGGAAAAAATGAGGTGGTAAATTGAATGATCATGCATATACTGCGAATGTATAATTCCAAGCACCATCGCACATGGGATGAGAGTCTTCCCTATGTCCAACATAGCTACAACTGAGCCATACATAGCTCAACTGGCCATAACCCCTTTCAAGTGGGGTTGGGACTCCAACCATTGGGTCCCATAGATATTGCACTACCCATTGCGAGTCACCTCGGCTGACTCATATCCTCCTCCAATGAAGCTGACAAATCCACCCAGTTCATCGAGCGAATCCAGCACATCCACCAACGGGTTTAGGATATCTTATAAAAGTCCAATGACAAGTACAAGCAACTCCATGATCAACAATGGGTGCCACATAAGTTTAAGGTGGGCGACAAAATTTGGTTGCATTTGCAGAAATAATGCCTTACCAGATCTCATCGTAATATTCGCCCACTCCGTTATGGGTCATACTGTATACACCATCACCAAGTATGTGGGTGATAATTCTTTTGAGCTCAACATTCCTCCTTTCCTTGGTCTACACCCAGTGTTCAACGTGTATCTCCTTCGACCTTATTTCCCACAACTATTGGACACCTTAGAGATAGCAAAAAAAATGACACCAACAGAGCTCCACCCTGACTGCATACTATAGGAATCTGGTGATCATATTGTGGACAAATAGTTCAAGGGAACTCGCCAACAAATTATCCAACTTTATCAAGTTGTCCAAGCAGGGCAACTCCTACACGAAGGCAAGTGGCTCACCCAAGGCCAAATTCAGTAGAAATATTCTCATATAATGGGGGAAATCAATGCAATGGAGAAAATTTATTATTAATGGGGGATGATTGATCCAAATTGATTTCGGTGGCCTCCCACCGATTCCAACTGGCTCATTTTGGTAGTTTTCTAGTTCGATAGTTTTTTCCTAGTTTTCGGGTCCTTGACTTCTGGGGCAGTTTTGAGGCCCTAAAAAAAAATTTAGGGATCGCCACAGGAAACATGTGTATTCCTCGGATATACATTTCCAATGGGCTATCGTGTGCCTAAAACAAATATCGTATGAAAAATTTATGGCCCCGAGAATTTGATGTATTGACTTACCCAAACAGGGCCCACATGACTTTTGGCACTTCATCTCCTAGGGTTAGGTTTTTGGATGTCTAGAGTTTTTTACATTCTCGTTTATTGTAAAAATGCCTTGAGAGCATCATTTTGATAATCTGTTGGAAAATGATCATAGTTGTCACATCTCTTTTGAACGATAAGCCACCACCATTCTAGCAAGCTTGTTTCCACTACATTTTATAGTTTCAGCTTATTTTCTTATTGAATAGAAACCAATTTTACTGTATATCTATTATTTTGTGTTAATCATATTTTGATAATAATTTGTATTCATTTCGTTCTTCTCATAAAATCCAGATAATATGATTATCATCTTTGCACAACTATTTCCCATATCCCTCTTATCGGTGTTACAATCACACTTGACCATTCGCCACTTGCATTATTTGGCCTCCATTTTGCATCCATCTACCCATGGAGAGAACAAATTCCAGGAGTGGATCTCACTTTCCTGTACCATTGGAATTCATCTTTCTTAGGTCGATTCCATGCACATGGAACATAATAACATGTTATTAATCCACTCATTCTCTATATCCGAACACGAAAAAATGTTACCAAGTACACTTTTATCTCTTTTTTGGATTCATAAAAGGATATGAAAAAGGCACATACTGAGCATACTTATATTCCTCTTTTTTACTCATTAAGCCATGAAGGAGGGAGAAAAACAAAAGAGTGGGGATTTTTCACCATTGGTTTATTCTCAAAAGATTTTCCCTTGAACACGAGAACTATTTGAGTCCTCATCATACAGTTGGGTGTTAGCTTTCCTAGGAGTTGTCCTAGTAAAAAGATCTAGAGATACTCCTCTGATCGGTTACTCTTCTAGTCATCATGGAGAGTGCTTCAGTGCCTCCTGCGTTGTTTCACTATATTCATCCATCTCTTGTGTCTCACTTCCAAGTCACCATTGTATCATGTGTAACATCCTCGTTACCCAAAACTTTCTTGATACCAATTTGTAACGTCCTTGTTACTCAAAACTTATCTAATACCAATTTCTAATGTCCCTGTTACCCAAAAATATTAAGATACCATAATGTAACGTCCTACCCCAAAAATTTTCTGATACTATAACACAACATCACCCAACTTACTACTGAACAATGCTACTCGAAAATTCAGTGCACGAATTCTAATATATAACATAGGTATGCACACGAATACTTTAAGTAATGTGCTCAACCCAAAAATGAGTCGCGCCACACTAACTTTCCTCTTTTTACAAAATGTAAAACAACATAAGTAACCCAATACAAATGCATGTACAAGCATACTGAACACACAACACTACTCTTCATGTAACCCTTCTGTCGTCAGACACCAATTTTGATTTTTCTTGTCCGTGGTGTCTACTTACATGTGCAAACAAAGGAACTCCAACCTCTTGTGCGCAAAAACTACTTCCCTACATGCATGACCATTCAAACCTCACCTTGGAGACTCGTGACTTATATCATAAGGTTAACTTAACAGGAAATACTATCAACAATTTTCATACTCATGCATGATGACGATTACTAGATATCAACACCATACTTACATGTGAAATCAACATTAAACAAAATAACAACAATTACTTATATGGAAGGACATACAATAATTAAAACCATATCAAACATAGATAATTAAGCACACAGTAAATGGGACAAGCACATAAAATTTTTTTTCCTTTATGTAAAGTCACCATCTGCGCATAAAACTCATATGTTCCTCCCATCCATAGAATTGTTTGCTCATATAATTTTAGAAATAGGTCACCCCCAAGCTGGGTTTTTATTCCACCAAGGAAAAAGGGTCCCTAATCCCAATATAATGTCTGACTATCAAAAACATTTCTCATTCCAAGGTGCCACTGCTAAAATAAGTCTACATTCTTTCATTCCCACGCACTTGTTACACCTAAGGAAGTGTGGATCTTCTCTCCTCAATAGTCCTTCAACTGCCCCACTTCCCTTCCACGATTCTAGCAACAGTCTAGACAAGAAGTCTCAAAGCCCTGCAATTAATTCCCAGTGCACCAGGGAACAATTCCCAGCAAAAATCTCACCTGGAGAGATTTCTCATTGGCCTGACAACCCACATCTTCCACAAAAAATATCTCACCTAGAGATAATTCCCACGGGATTTACAACCCGCCTCTTCGAAAAAAAAACTCTGGTTATAATACAGAAAACCCCTTTTACAATCTTTCTCTATAGACAAGGTAATAATCGTGTATATAGATGATCCAACCCCTTCTACACACAAGAAAAATTAATGACTTTTTCCCTAAATAATGAGTTCTCTACCAAGAAATACACTAAGGATAACAATATATATTTCACACTATAAACTCAACACTTGTCACCTTCAGAAGTAACTTAAGCCACTTGGTGACTTGTCTCCTACCCTCATGAATTTAGGATAAATAATTATCCATAACATATACTTTTATGGAAATGTTAATAAAATATTCCCTAGGACTTAAGTAGCCCCCCTTTTCCCTTTTTCGATAGAGTTATCCCCCCATCGCTTTTCGTCTGATATGTCTGCACACAACAATGTGATATATTGATAACTTGAGTATGATTACAATTTACAACGATAGGCACAGTGGCCTATTTATGTCCCAAATCACCAGCCTTGTGCACACTCCTAGGTCATCCCCATGCATTTACCCAAGTGCACACAACATTGTGAAATGTGTGTAACCTTTCTTTGATAACAATTCCCTACGTACTACTCAGGTGCGTGAAGAACCATAACATGGTGCCAATGAATCACCATCCTATATGTGCATTTACATTTACAATTGGTACCAATGAATCAACAAGATATATGTACAATTAAGAAGGGTTCCTATTGGGGACATTACATTCCCCTCCCCATTATTTATGCACCATCCTCAATGCATTCTATATGCATGTACACATACAATTTCAAAATTATTAAAAAATATGCAGATACTCTACCCACATATCATCCTCGTGCTCCCAATTTGCATCCTCAATGTCGTACCAGATCCATCGGAACTTTACCAAATCCATGACTCAATTCTAGAGGTATTTTATTTTGTGATCCAATGTGCAAACTTGTTGCACTTGAAAACTGCCTTCTGGCTCCACCTAAATCACATTCCAAAAAATAATATGTTTAGCATAAGGTACATATCGTTTAAGCAATAATACATGGAAAAAATTATGAATACACAAGGATGCAAGAAATGCAAACATATATGTGACATGAACAATCCTCTAGTATTTCAAATGGCTCAGAGTAATGCGTTTCCAACTTAGAAAAATTTCCCAACTTCAAGGAACTACGTCTGGCTTTAAATTTCAAGAACATGTTGTCACCCACTTTAAACTCTTTATGGGTTCTTCCTTTATATTTGCAATTTTTCTACCTATCTTGGGAAACCTTTAAATTTTTCCTTAACTTCACCATCTTCTCTTCCATTTCCTAGAGAAGATATGGCTCAACCACTGTGCGGTCTGCAGAGTTGTCCCAACTCACTAGCGTGTTTCACTTTCTACCATAAAGTGCATCAAATGGGATCATCTTTATATATGTTTGATACCCATTGTTGTAAGAAAACTCTAACAAGTGAAGGCAGTCTTCCCATTTTGATGGTTTATCCATACATCCTGAGTGTATCTTAAACCACTCAATTTACCCTCTTTGTTTTTCCATCTGTTTTAGGATGATATGTTGTGCTAAAGTTCATATTTGTTCCAAATCCTTTGAATAGCACTTTCCAAAAGTTCAACATGAACTTGTAATATTTTTCGAACACAATTGTGTTAGGTACACCATGCATCTTAGAAATTTCTCTCATGTATAATTCAATAATGTTGGTTGCCTTTTGTGTTGACCTCACTGGAATAAAATGGGCAGCTTTAGTAAGCTTTTCCAACACTACCATAATAGAATCATGTTTCTTAATAGCCCTAGGAATCTTTGTAACAAAATCCATGGTCACAACTTCCCACTTCCACTCCGGAATGGGAAAAGGATGTAGCAAACGAGATGGATGTTTGTGATCATCTTTGACCTTTTGACATTTAAGGCATCTAGCAATAAAAAAAACAACCTCCTTTTTCATACATGGCCAATAATATTTCTTTTTGACTGTCACAATTTTCTTCTGGTAGCCTGGGTGTCCTTCATAACGAACCTTATGCATCTATGAAAATAAAAAAAAATCAACTCTTGATCATTTGGCACATAAACTATGTTCCTATACATGATGATTCCATCCTCTTTTAGCTCATAACCTTCCAATTTATGTTGTGACGTGCATTGCTGTAATTTCTCCTTTATTTCCACATAGAGATGATCTCATTTGGAAACATCTAAAATCCAGTCACAAAAATATGATGTGTACATGCTAATGGTTGTAGCATGCATCTCATGCACCCTTCTGTCGAGTGCATCAACCACCTTGTTCTCTTTTTCTCTGATATGATTTATTTCAAGGTCATACTCACAGAGGAATTATAACCACCTACTTTGTCTTGAATTTAAGCTTGGTTGTCCAAACAAATACTTCAAACCACTATGATCTGTCCTCAACTTGAATATTTTTCCCATGAGATAGTGTTGTCACATCTTCAAGGCATGCACTATGGATGTCAATTCTAAGACTTGAGTAGCATAGAGCCTTTCATGCTATTTTAACTTTCTAGATTTGTAGAACACCACATATCCATTCTGACTAAGGACTCCACTGAGCCCTTCCTTACATGCATTCATGCACACAATGAAGTCTTCATCTAAATCATCAATTCTTAAAGTTGGCACACTTGTGAACAAACGTTTCAAGTGCTAAAAAATCCTTGCAGAATCTATAGTCCATTCAAATCACATAGCTTTCTTTTGCAAGGATGTAGTTGGGTCCACAATTTTTGAGAATCCTTCAATAAACCTTTGGTAATAACCTGCAAGTCCTATGAAGGACCTCACCTCTTCAAAATTTCTTGGTGTCGACCATTCTTCAATGTATTTTATCTTTTTCAGATCCATAACAATTCCTTTCATGGAAATGATATGACCCAAATAATGGTTTTGTCATTGATAAAGTGAGCACTTTCTCAACTTTTCATAAAGTTTATTTTCTCTCAATACGTGTAGCACCACCCTCAAGTGTTGTTCATGCTCTTCTTTAGACTTTGAGTAAATAAGTATGTCATCCAGAAATACAATTAAAAACGTATCTAAGTAACTTCTAAAAAATCCATTCATTAAACACATGAAGACAACTGTTACATTTGACAACCCAAATGGCACCATTGTAACCTCATAATATCAGTACCTCATTCTGAAGGAAATCTTGCTGATGTATTCTTCTTTAATTCTCACTTGGTGATATCCAAATTTGATATCAATCTTTGAAAATATCTATGCACCCCTCAGCTGGTACAATAGGTCATCTATCCACAACAAAGGATACTTGTTCTTTATTGTTACTTTGTTCAACATCCTGAAGTTGATACAAAACCTAAATGTACCATCCTTCTTCTTCATGAACAATACTGGGGCACCCCAAGGTGACACACTTGGGAATATATACCCCTTCTTCATAATATCTTTCAGTTGCATTTGTAATTACTTCAACTTTGTCATACTCATCCTATAAAGAGTCTTTTATATGGGTGTTTTTCCAGGCATTCGATTTATAGAGAAATCAATTTCTCTTTTCAATGGAAACCTCGATATCTCTTTAAAAACATCCTCAAATTCTTTCAGTATTGTGCAGTCTTCAACATTTGGAACTTTATCCTTAGGTGCCTCCTCCACGTGCACTACAAATACTTGAAATCCTTTCTTGTAGCTTTTCTTCAATTTCAATGACGAAAATTCTATGATAGTTACAACTCTTGGAATACCTTAAATTTTTCTTAAGTTTCCTTCCTCATATAAGGAAGTAAATGAATTATTGTAATAGTCTAGAACAACATGATGTTGATCCATCCAATCCATAGCAATGAGGCAGTCATACGAACCCAAAAGTATGATATTCAAAGGAAATTTTGTGCACAGTCCATTCATCTCCATCACTCATGCCTTAACCATCTCATTAATTTTCCTTTTTTATCCTCTAGCTAATTGCACCAACCAATATTTTCCAATCTTGCTTCTTGAAAATTGGAATCTTTCCACCATCTTAGGATCTACATAACTATGACTAGCTTCTAAATCAATTAAAATAGAAATGGGTTAGTCATTAATATTATCTTCAACTTCAATCATGTGCAACTAAAACTCAACCTACATGTTATCAAGCATTGTGTAAATCCTAGGTACATTTCTGCCCATTTCCTCAACTGTCACAACTTGTTGTACATAGTTCATAGTCCTCACATTATCACCTCTTTGAGGGAAATATCTACGCATATGATCTYCGCCACAACTCCAACATTGAATATGTTGTTTCTTTGTATTTTTCTCCATTGTCTCCATCATTCTAGACTGCTTCATATTTGGTTTTCCTTTCCCACTATTTTTTAAAAATGGTAGCTTAGTCCCTTTATTCCTCTATTCCACCTTGATTTTCATATTTTGTTCCGAAACCTTCTAGAAAGCACGTCTTTCTTTTTTCTTATCATAAATACATTTAGTGCACCTTATGGTTTCCTACAATGTTTTGGGGTCATCATATTGTATCTTGTCGCTGATAAATAAGGGAAAACCACTTAGATACCTATTAATTTTAATGTTCTCATCCTTGATGAATGTGACATATTTCAATAGCTCTAAGACTATTCTTTAATACTCATCTATTGTCATACTCCCAAGATTGAGTTCGAATAAATCTTTCATTTTATTGTCATGGTATCTATTGGTTGATTCTTTATTTTGAAAATACCTCTTGAAATCTCTCCAAGTAACCTTCTTCTCATGAATGTGTTCCACTTGCACAAATTGATCCCACCACATTGATGCTTTTATTTTTATCTAATACATAGAAATTCTCCCTTCTATCTACGCATAATAATTATGCAGCTGGAAGTACTTTCTCATACCCATTAACTAGGTATCTACATCTTCAAACTTCTTGTGCTCACCATCAAAGGTAGGAGGTTTGATCTTATTCATTTTTCCTTGTATCTCATCCATCCCAATACTTCTCTTATTCTTTTTGATAGTATATGGACTTGAGATACTACGTGCTTTCCTAAATGAATTCTTTGGAGAGTGAGGGTGATGCTTATTAGCACTTATTTATTTTATTATATCGTCATGATACCTACCACTTCTTGATCTACTTGAATTTGTATCTTATCCATTTTATTTTCTATTATTTCAAAGCTTTGCATCAACTTGCCATTGAATTCATATTTCTGCTCCTTGGATTTCATAATCTTCTCATTACCAAGTTTATAGATTTGGACATCTTTTTTCAATCCCTTTATAGTTTCTACCAGGTTCATGCACTCCTCCTTGGATTTTGTACTATCAACCCCCAAACCGACATACAAATCCATGAATTCATCATCATGGATATAAGTTCTCTACACATCTTCCATGTTTTTGACCTTCTGCGTTGATTATATCCTTCTCTAATGTGCAAGAAACAAGATTTGTTAGATCAATTTATATGACAACTTCATGAAAAAATTTCACCATCTTGTCATAATCCCTTTTTATGAATTCCATGCACACTGGTACTCAACGCGTCTAAATGTGTGATGTCAATATTTGACATATACATCATGCATTAGTATTATGCATGCACCACAAATTTCCTCTATGCAACCACAAATTTTAGTGCACGCACCACACCTCACTGTTACTGTACATTTACAATGTCGCACCTCGCAATTTCCATAATTTAGTGTGTACACTTGTGCATTGTTATTTTATGTGCATGATGGCCATGTTGTAATTCCAAATTTGACCACTCACTAGTTTGAATTTTTCTTTAAGGAAGTACTCAACTCATGAAGGATCAATGTTGAAACTAGAGCTTTGATACCAATTTTTAACATCCATGTTACCGAAAATGAATCTGATACCAATTTTTAACGTCGAATTACCCAAAAGTGCTTTGATACCAATTTGTAACGTCCCTATTACCCAAAAATGATATTATACCATAATGTAACATCCTTGTTATGCCAAAAATGCTTTGATACCATAATGAAACATCATCCAAATTACTACTAAACAATTCTACTCCAAAATTTAGTGCTAGATTCTACTTGAAGTAATGTGCACAATTCTACTCCAAAATTCATTGTTCCCCTTCTCTTATAAAAATTCCTTCAGTTGCCCTGCTTCCCTTCC
>JASDQU010883784.1:26317-42367 GCA_032191745.1 Picea mariana | reverse complement strand
CACCTCGATTCTCCCAACTCCCAATCTTCGAGGTGGAGCCTAACAACACTAGCTCCTTCCCCTCATTCTCCATTGACGTGACCTAGGCTATGACTTGGGGCCAAGCACTTAGGGACTTCACATTTTGCAAAGTTGGAAGTTAGATCACTTTCATTCTTCAAGGTCCAAGCTCCCGAACTCCGCCATGTCAGATCAATGGTCCACAATCCTAAGTCATCTGATGGCCCAGATATCTCCTTCGTGAATCGGGACTTCACGACTTCATGTTTCGGCTCTTGTCCAATCAACAACCCACAAAATTCCTCAATCAATGGATGTGATCACCTTCGCGAACTCGGACTTCTCACTTTTTTGCTTCTCCTATCTCTGAATTCCCAATTTGTGAATCAACGCAATGTTGATCTCTCGCCATGCATCCTACCTCAATGAGTGACCAAGATTCCTTTTGATCTTTGGAGTATTGAATGACTCCTGGGATTATCCTCCTTGAAAATACACTGAATCTAACAACCCATGGCTAATATTTCCTCTTATCTCCAAGGATATCTACCATCCTTCGAGATTATCGATGGATCCTTGCCAAATAACTCGGCGTCAACCATTCTGAGCTTAACTCCATGAGGTGACTTTGACCCTCATCCTTCCTCTAAATTCTTCCAATCCTCTATCCCTCCTGAGCTTAATTCCTTCTGCAAGCTCATGGATTCTAAGGAATCCTGCACATGCTCCTTGCGGACTTCACGATAACCTCTGGCTATTTGGAAACTCCAACATTCTGCCCGATGCTCGTCCTGCTGAGCTTGTAGACAAAAAATTCTCATGGTCTATTCATTCCCAATGCTATCATCTCTACTCTCCTGTTTTCCATCAATGCTGCCAATATGCCTTCTCGCTGTTGTTCTTGCCATCAATGACAAGCACACTCTTCCTGTAAACATGCCAACACCATGGACGAGGTGGAACAGTGTAAAACTAGTGGTAGTTTTGACTACCGTGTGATAATCTCATAAAACGGAAAACAACATATGATGCCAGTTGGTCTTATGTTTGTTGACAGTACATTGTAGCATGGTTTTGAAGAATTTATTGATATCCTAGACCTGTCCATTGGAATGAGGGTAGTATGGGGAGGCAAACTCATGGGTGAAGCCTAAATTTGAGGAGAGTTCCGCAAATATCTCATTCTCAAAGTATTTACCTTGATCAAAAACTAACTGTAGTGGGACTTTGAACTGTGTAATGACGTGGTTGAAGAAAAAACATGTTGTTGTGTCAGCGGTGTTGTTAAATGTGGGCATGTCTTTGGCCCATTTGGTAAAGTAATCTACTTCCATGATAATGTACTTATTTCCATTACTAGATGGAGGATGGCAAGTCATGAAGTCTATGCCCCATTTACAGAAGGGGTCGACTGTGATGACTGGGTGTAGAAGAGCTGGTGGAGCTTGTGCTTTGTTTGCATAAAGATGACATTTGTCGCATTGCTTGACATCGTGTATTCAGTCACGAAACAAAGTGGGCCAGAAGTACCCTGCTCAAATGATTTTTTGGGTGGTGGACATACCCAAGAGGTGACCATCAGAAGCGCCATTGTGTCAATCGTTCAAGACTCTATCAGCTTCGCCGATGGTGAGACATCGCCAAAGAATGGTGTTAACCCCACATCGATAGAGAATGTATTTGATGACGAGATATCGGGGGGGATGATGGAGAATGTGTCGACGATCATATCAAGAGAGATGAGACCCAAACTTCTGTGTATGAAGGTAGACAAGGAGGTCGTCGTACCATGGGTCATTGAAGGGGATGAAAAAGAAGTGTTCATCAGGAAAATCCTCATTGATGGGGGAAGTTTTAGCATTCGAGGGAAAATCCGTAATGAGTTCGGCTAGGAGGAGAGATTTCTTTCTTTTGGGAGTAGATTACTCTAGATCGTAGTCCTGGAGGATAAAGATCCATCGAGAAAATATGTCATTAATATGCCATCGACTAAGCAAGTACTGCATGGGGTTGGAATTTGTGAAGACCTTGGTAGTTCGAAGCAAGATATAATGTTGCAGTTTTTGGACTACGAGGACAACTGATAATGCACATTTCTCATCGTGATTGTACTTCAAGGGTGGCCCTGAAAGGTTTTTACTAATGTAGTAAATCAAATGTTCTCGTCCATCATTCCCTAATTGGATGAGGACTCAAGCTACTGAAACAGTAGAGGCTGATAAGTAGAGGATGTAATCACGATCATAATCTGGGGGAATAATCAAAGGGGAATTGGATAGGGCAGATTTCAAATAATCAAAAGTTGTTTGAGCATGTTCATCCCATCGAAATGGGATATCATGACATAACAAGAGGAGAAAACCATGTGCACGAGTAGCATAGTCTGGGACAAAGCGATGTAAAAAGTTGGCTTTTCCCTATAAGCTCTATAGTTGTCATAAATTCCTAGGTGGTGGAATTTATGTGATAGATTGGACCTTGAGGGGGTCCACAGTGATGTTGTGTTGGGAGACAATGAACCCAAGGAGGTGCCCAATAGTGATGCACAATACACACTTGAGGGGATTCAAGCGGATATTGTATTGGCGACATCATTGGAAAACAATGCGTAAGTCATCCAAATGATGGGTTTACATTTTGGATCGAGCAGTGAGGTCGTCCAAATAAGCAAGGATGATGCAAGCAAGATCATGAAAAACATAGGTCATGGTCCATTGAAATGTAGCAGTGGTGTTTTTTATTCCAAAAGTCATGACACGATAAGAAAAGGTACCCCACGTGGTTGTAAATGTTGTTTTGTATTGATCTGTTAGATGTATTTGAATTTGATTATAGCCGAAGAACCCATCCATAAAGGAAAATGCTTCATAGTCGACACAATCATCGATGATTTGGTTGATGAGCAGGGTTGGGAATTTGTCTTTGGGACAAGCATGGTTAAGATCGCGAAAATATGTGCAGACGCGAATAGTGCCCTATTTTTTGTTAACAGGGACGGGGTTGGAGACCCACAAAGTGTACAAAATGGGGTAAATGAAACCAACAACACATAACTTGTTAATTTCGGCTTTGATAGTTGCATATTTGGATGGTGGAGGGGGTGTTGCTTTTGATGAACGAGGGTGACATCCAACCAAGTGTCGATTCGATGTTCGACTATAGAAGGATCGAGGATAGGCATCTCCATATATGACCAAGAGAAAATATCTCGGTATTCTTGAAAGAGAGATTTGTAAGAAGTGGCTTCTTCAGGGGAGCATGCGATGCCAATGGTAATTTCAATGGAAATGTCAATTTTTACAGTGTGGGAGATGTTGGCCATGTTTCCCTCTTCAAAAGCATCAGGGGCAGGGATAGGGTTGTTGAACCAGTAAATATGCTCCGAAGGAATGAAATCCTTGGTTTCAATTGCACACATAAAGGTTTGGATAGGAGGGTGAAATGCCTCTTGTGAAAGGAAAAGTGCTTGATGATGGAGCACATTCCATGGGCAATCATGGGTGGTGAGTTCCTCCAGGATATCTTCATCACAGTGGAAAATGAGAAAATATAGGGGATCCGGGGAGGTGACATAAAGAACTGTCAAAGGGTAAGTGTTATTGTCTTCAGGGGGTGAGGAAATAGAAGGGATATTGTGTACATGGTGCGAGGGCTTGCTAGTCATAAAGAAACTGTCACAATATTGTGGATGGTACCTCACTCGCTCAGGGACTAACAATGAAATATAATGAATGTCAGTAATGTGAGCCTTTGTGGGGGGTGACTAAGAGGGCTCTGGCCGAGACGTGTGGCATATTGCGACTAATGTTTGGCGAAATTGAGGTAGATATGAGAAATGATGAGTGTAGTGGCCATATTCTGAGCATATGGCACAAGTGAATTTGGTTTGTAACCCTTTATTGCATGTGGTTGAAGAATTCATAGTAGCAGGGGACATACTTGGTCGAGTATTAAGCAATGGGTTTGCTTTGGGGAGATGGATAAGATTGCATAACTTGGGAAGAGTAGGACATTTGTTAGTGGGGTTTCCTTCTCTTTCACATAATGCACAAGGAGGTTGAGCTCGGGGAGGAAGTGGAGCTATGGGCTCGTTCTTCCTTCGTCGACCCCCAATGGTGGTGGTGTTGTTGCTAGTTGGGGGTAGGGGTGGTGTGCCAGGAGCCTATACTGGGATATGCATCGATAATCCCTTTATTTGAGGAGGGAGAGATGGTGTAGGAACCATAGCGGGTGGATGGATATACCATACATGGATGGAAAGAACCATGTTTAGAAGGGTGAGAGTAGCAACTACCTAGAATGCTTGGACTCCAGGTGGGGGTTAGAAAAAGGGAATTTGGGTAATGGCTTGGGGAACTGTCTCCCAAATTGGGATTTTCCCTTGGAGGGGGGGGGAATCTGAGATAAGTGGTGCAGTGAGGTTCTCAGGGAACTCCTGAGATAATAGTTCTTTGACTGGTGGAACTGTAATGTGGGTAGGGGCCTCAGTGAGAGGAGTAGTGTCTTCGATATCAATTTCATTAGAAGATACTACACGCACTTGTGTTTAAGGGTGTAGGAGAGGTGGTGCTCCATGATATGCCTCCAAAAGGATGGGTCCTTGAAAATTCTGGGAACCATGTCGATGACTGAAAAAGAATCTAAGCTAGTGTGAATAAGGGGGAGAATGTTACCAATGTTGGTGGAATTATTAGGCTCATAATGTGTAAGTTGGTTGATGGTGATGATTTTCCCGTTGTTGGGGAACATAATTGTTCGAAACACAGAAGAGTATACTGCCTTCATAGCATACATGTAGCTACGTCTGAACAAGATATTGTAATCAAGTGGGGCGTCGATAACTTCAATGTCGATGAGGATGGTTTTTCCCCCAAGTTCTACAGGAAAATTTTGGAAGAGCCCTTCAAGGGATGATGAGCAATCATAGTAAGCTCTTAGGGTGATGGCAGATGGTACTAGCTCAGGTGAGCCAAGTTTTTTCTATACTTATTTGGACATGATGCATGTGGATGCACCTTCATCGATGAACTCTGATGTTCCAGATCTTAACTGGTTTCTGAAAAGCTACCAGGGCGGGGAGGCATGGTTCTTCACTATCTAGATCAAAGGTGATAAGTCGAGTATCAGTTGGGTTGACTGCCCCCGAGGAAGAAAGAAAGGATTTCCAATGAGATGGACAGTTTTGGAGGACCTCCAATACAAACATAGCTGCGAGAGACTATGCTAAGTCGTCAACCATACTGTAGTTATGTGTTTCCCTAGCATGAGGGTTATGTACATTTCGTCGTAACGACATACGGGGTATACGAGAGTTTGGTTCAGTTTTATGGCGTGGAATCATCAATGGTTGTCTGACTTTAGCTGGAGCCGCTTCTGAGGTGGTTGGGGTAGTGTTGTAGGAAAATTCCCTTGTGGACAGGTGAATTCCCTCTTGGATCTTAGACCCCTATGACCAAAACAGAAAAGTGCTAACTTTGAACACTGACTTTCCTTTAAACATAACTAAGATAATCAATAGAGAAGAGGAAGAAGATATGAGTACCTTTTTACGAAGTTTGTCCTCACTCAGTCCAAGTTGAACTTGATATCCAAGTCCTTCAATGAGTCCTGCAATCCAATAAACAACAAAGACAAATCATACTTCTTATTCTACCATGATTAGTTTCAAACTAGATTTATCCAAAATAAAAGCTCATGCAAATTTACACAATCTTGAAGGAAACAGGCCAAGAACATGTATTAATGAGAACAAAATAAGGTGCTAACAAAGTGTAGATGTAGATGTAGCAACCTCACCAAGATCTTCTTATCCAACCCCTTGCTCGAATGATCCACAATTAAAATGACAATACTTTTAACTGATTATTCTCCTCCTTTCACCATGAGAGTGCCTCCTTATATAAGCTTTGAGAGGCCTAACCACCTTATATATTCTTGGGATAAGTTGAGGATATTACTCCATTAGTTTTGGAACTCCCCTTAGATCCAACCTTGGTCTTGGATTCGAGCCAAACTGACTCAGATATTTCTCAGCTGACTTCATGGATAAGGGGGATTTGTCCCATGATTTTCTCAATAACTCAACACTCCCTCAAAGTGGGCCACAAAGCGTTGCATCACTCCTTGCTAAGAGAGAAAGGAGCGCTAGCACTCCTTACAAGTAGGTAGGGGAGCACCAACCTCCAAAAATTCTTTGTGATGATAATTCCTCAAGGTAAAAGTTTGTACTCTTCGCCAAATGATATATTTCCTTCTTTTAACCAGTCTTAGAGGATATCTGAAGTGTTCTGATGATGTCATTCATCATGTAACACAACCGATATGACAGTATGATTTTTGCGACACTTGTGACAAAAGTGTGACACTTGCGACACTTGTGATAATGACAATGAGACATCACCGAAGTGAGTAATTTTGACATGTAACATATTGCCCCCCAAAATGCGAGGTCAGAAGAAGGAAACTGATGACTAAAGTACTTTGTAGAATTTTCGAAGCAAGGGTATATGGACTCAGAGAACCTGGTAGAAACTGCATACGACCATCAAACAAATGTTATGACATGTTTCAAACCCAAGGCAGACATACCTATGCTTGAGTGATAAAAGACTTTCAAGGTATGGCTGACATAAAATACACTGCAGATCCATAATCATATTGAATTAAAAGGTATAGCCACCAAAGATACAATGTGGATCTATACTTCCATGTTATGAACTTATCATAGCCACGAGAAGTACACAATGGATATAAAAGATGACAAAACATAGCCACAGACCGATACAAAGTGGATCTATGTGACAGTATATGTATCAATGTACTCAAATGATCTCCTTTCGCAGCCTGGGTAAGGTAGATATCAGAGTGAATACTCAACCCAGGGTCTTCTTACCAATCCCGATGTGGTATGAATCTAACCATGTGAATATATGTTTTGATGTCAAACATGGTATATACCACTTGATTACCGTCAATGAGGTAAGCCATTAACAAGTGTGAGGGAAATCACCATTGATGTCAATGACTTCCAAGGTACCCTAGTACAATCTAGCAAATGTGAATAGATGAGTCAAAGTCGAACATTCGTGGAATCATCCAATGAGAGGTCAATGATGTAAACCCACTGTCGGAAGCGAGGAGGCTTGCCATTGAGGCATGCAGGTCCCAAGGTACTAATTGGTTTCTAATTCTAGTTCCCGAATGATGTGTTGAGGTCGACAGGAACAAACTCATTGAAGGAGGGCCTTGATGTATCCCCAATCAGACATGAAACTCAAAGAAGTAAGGGTTCGGTCCCATATGGGCCCTTCAATGTGTAATTTTTAACGAGTCTAGAGAAGGCACACTCGATTGTTTTTCATGTTTAGAGAGTCTGAAAATAACTTAAAGATGACTCTAGGGTTGTCCTTTTTTGTAATTTTAGTCTCGCGAGGCCGAAAAAGAGATAAACTACCATTCGAAAGACGCCCTTTCAAACCTTTTAACGAGTGTGAAAGAAATCAAGATTACTCGACAATATTTTCATGTTTAGAGAGTCTAAAAAGATCTTAAAGGAGACTCCAGGGGGTTCCTTTTTTGTATATCCTTACGAGTCCAAAAAAGAGATAAAAGTCAACTCAGTTGCATTCTCATGTTTTTTCCGAGCGTGAGAAGGAACTAAGACCATGCTTGTTAGTATGATAAGGTTAAATCAAATAATATCACTTCGAAACTTGCAAATGATGACGAATCTGCATTCCACGACATTAATAATATCTCCAAAATGATTTTAAAAACCCAAAATAGACTATAGGTTAGCAAAAAATGAAGTCTATATCAATGAAATAGGGTCAAAAAATGTTTTTACCATTTCATTTGTGCCAAAAAATTCTAGCAGTGGTGAAATTGACTTTGGAGAGCGATTATTGAAGTTGTTGGCATTGGAGGTACAGTCAACCATTTATTCTTCCGTCCAAATCAGGTTGGTCCTTAACACCTTCCAATCATTTTATATGGTTTAAAAATTTATTTTAGGCAATTTTGTTGTTTCATTTTTTATTCCCTAGAGAGCCCTAGGCACTGAAAAAGATCGACGCTCCCTCAAAGGGCTGAGGCCCCATGATTTTGATTCTCTGGTGTGCACTCTAGGGGGGTGCTAGCGCTCTATATGTGCAATTAGGGGAGCGTCAGCGCAAAAAGAAAAAATGAATTGATTTTTAAGTTAAATTTACCCAAAAAATTGTTATAATGAGATGATTAATGGCTCTTAACTGATTGTGATTGCAGTTTGCATTGGTAAGAAGCCATGATTGAGTGGAAAGAGCATGAGCATGAGTTCAATAAAGTAGCCACATTACAAAACCCCCAAGCGAGGGCCGCATTGAGGAATTGCAGCCTCCTCAATTACTTTAAACTGCAGAAGATGAAGAAACAAGTCCTTTTACTTGAGTACATGATTGAGTTATAGAATACTACTGAACATTGATTCCAAATTGGGCCGCAAATGATAAACATTGAGTTAGAGGACGTCTATTTTTTGACCGGCCTCTCAAAGAGAGGGGCCCCCATTATCTTATCCAGACAACGGGCAGTTCCAGTGCCTGTCGAAGAGTATGTGGAAAATCATTGTATTATGGGATCGCGATTGGTTGGAGACAGAATTGCAATAAAAGATGTTAGATATTTGTGTCTTCGATCCATCTTATTTTCCATCAAAAATTTGGTAGGCAGTACCAACACACACTTGGCTTCAAGATCACCGATGGCCTATGATTTACAATGTGTGGAGCCAACTTTGTTTAACTGGAGCGCAACTTTCCTTCACAATGTGAAGGATCAGATTTCGAGATGTAGGATGGGGCAACAGGAACAATTTGTGTACGGTTCCTTTTTGGTTTCATTCTTCTTAGAGCAAATTCCACAGATGCAACCACAGATCGCACTAACGGTACGACCTATAGGTGAACCTGCATGGAGCGTTGGACGAGTCTATCTCCGAGGTTGGGGACCGACTCAAAGTTCAAATTCACAGATGACTTCTTTGCTTGGCTAAGACATCAATCGATTGTCATTGAGGACTTTCCATATGCTAGAGTAGATTTTCAAGGTAGCATGGACCTAGTTCTTCCATATGGAATGGACTGGGATGCATCAAGTATGAAACCAAAGACCTTGTCAAGTGTTTTTTTTTTTTTTTTAATTTTATATTATTTTTATGTGTACTTAGAGGGGATTTTAATAGATGTATTGTTTCACCATGAAGATAGAGGAGAAACACGTTCGGTGGAGATGCCGACACTGGGGCATTGCGGTGATGCACAAATAGCTGTAGAGCGTGAGGTAGCAGTGGGGGGTCTCGAGGAGGTTGAGAGAAACCTCTATGGTATTACGATGTGTGTCCCTCCTCTCAAGAGGTGGGATGTACCCCTACATTTACAGAGACATACAGTAGGAGTTCCCAAGAGTCTGAGCTACTTGCTTAGATGAGTGGCCCGTGCAGTAGTGTGCTACTCATAGAAAAACGTGGTGAAGCAGGATTAAGATCCTCCTAATATTTTGTGTAGTCTGTATGATGATAATATGGGCATGAGGGCTCAAATGTTTCCCTTCTATGTACATATTTTATGTAACCAAACATTTTCTATCACACAATATATATATACAGATATCTGAGTTTTTGTGGAGCCAATGACGTTTGCAAATAATCTTTGTGTGATGCATTTATTTTATATTTGATGTGCTTTATATGATTTATTTTCTTTATAAAAAATTCATCCATGCACGAGATACCGATCCATAATATAATTTGCAAGTGAATCTGAAGTTGTGTTAAGTCCTCTTGGTATGTGTCTGTATTCTATAAATTCAAACATTCTTTCAAGATGATGAACTCGTAAGTGGAGACACAATAGGATAGGATTGTGAATGGCATAGACCCGATTAAGATGACAAACCATGAGTTGAGAGTATAGGTTAATGATCATGTGAGATATACCTAGGGAGGAGGCCTGGGTTAACGTGATATTCTTCCATGTTATTGGTTGTTGATCCTAGGAAAACACCTCCTAAACTCACTACCTCATCAGAGTGGTAAATGACCCAAGCTGCAGAAGCAATATTCTGGGTGTGTCGACCATCCACAAACCAGACAAAGATAGGAAAGGAAGATTCCATCTACACACGCAAGCATGAGATAAAGTATAAGCGGGTGAGAAAACATTCGTACATGCAAGAGAAAAAGACACATCAAAACTAAAGTACAATAATGTACAAAGCACACATGCTAGATGTTCTATGCATAGTAATTTTTAAGGTAAATCCCATTCTGGGGTTAACCAAAAGAGACTCCATCATAGTCAACTAGCTCGTAGGAACCTCTATGTAGTACACATTTCACAATGTAAGGACTATTCCACATAGGTTCTAACTTTCTTGTCCCTAACTTATCATGAGCCTGATCATAAACAAGGACTAGGCCTCCTTTTGCGAAAGTACGAGGATGGACAGATTTTTCATATTGACTCTTCACTCATTTTTTATATGTCTCGTTAACGAGGGTAGCATCGCGACGTGTCTCATCCAACATAGTCAGATTTAGGAAACGTTCTTCTTCAGCAAAAGTGTGAGGTAGGAGCTCTACTTTGAGTTTCAATGAAGGCATTTTGCACTCGATTGGTAGTACTTCTTCTATGCCATATACTAACTGGAAAGAAGTGAATCTAGTAGTAGTTTTCACTGAGGTGTGGTAAGCCCAGAGAGCAGAGAAAAGTTGTAGATGCCAATATGTTTTGTTTTACCCCACCATGCATTGAATCATGGTTTTAAGGACCTTTTTGATAGCTTCAACTTGTCTGTTTTCTTGAGGATAGTAAGGGGATGAGTTCTCATGGAGAAAACCCAACTTGGCATGTAACTCATTCATTATCTGGTTTTGAAAGTGTGAACCGTGATCAATGACAATGTCTTGTGGAACACCAAAGCAAGTGATGATGTGGTTGAAGATGAAAAGAGTTGTGGTACGACCATCATTAAGAAAAGTAGGCATAGCCTCAACCCATTTTGTGAAGTAATCAACGAAAACGATGATATGACCATGCCCCCTAGCTGAGGTAGGCTTACACTGCATAAAATCAATGCCCCATTTTGCAAAGGGGCCGATGGCGACAATAGGATGCAACGAAGCGGGGTGGGTGCATGCCTTTATGAAAAATCTAGCAGGGTGGGAATTTTTTGACAGCCTCAATACAATCTTTGAAAATAGAGGGAAAAAAGTAACTGACACATAAAATTTTCTGAGTTGTAGCCATCCCACAAAGGTGACCGCCACATGCTCCAAGGTGAAAGTCATTAAGGGCATGTTCAACCTCATCATGAGTTAAACAATGTCGTAGGATAGTGTCAATACCATGGCGATACAAAGTGTCACCGATGATAATGTAGCATCTAGAATGGTGACGAATACGACGACGTTCTTCACGGGAGATATCGTCCGGTTGAAAAAGTTGGGTTTGAAGATAAAGAAGGATATCTCCATACCAAGGATCATACGTGCTAATGAGGAACACATATTCATCGGGGAGAGAATATCCAGACTCAATATCTTCATCAACATGGGGAAGATCGTAGATAAGTTCTGCAAACACCAAGGATTTTTTAGCTTTGGACTTGTCAAAATCAAGATCTAATTCCTTAAGAATAACGATCCATTTGGAATATTTTCCCCCAAGGACTTGACGTGTCATAATATGATACATGGGGTTTGATTCTGCGATAACCGTTGTAGTGTGTAACAAGATGTAATGGCAAAATCTCTAGACAAAAATGACGGTTGCCAGAGCCAACTTCTCAACATGTGAATATCAGAGCTCCGGACCGGATAGACTCTTTCTCAGATAGTATATCACATGTTCCTCACCATTAGGGTCCTCTTGAACTAACACCATGGAGATAGTGGAAGTAGAGGCTGCTAAGTAAAGGATGTAGCCCTGTGCATAATTTGGAGGATGCAACATAGGTGTATTGGTCAATGCATGCTTAAGAGCATCAAAAGATCATTGAGAAGTGTCATCCCAGATGAAAGGAGTGCCTTTCTGCAACAATCACGTAAATCCTTTGGTAATATCAATGTAGTTACATATAAAACGATGAAGAAAGTTTGCTTGCATATGCAAACTTTGTAGTTGAGTCAGATTATTAGGTAGAGGTAAAACAAGGATAACTTTAATCTTTAAGGGATCCACCTGAATCCCATCTTTGGAGAAAATGAAACCGAGGAGTCGACCTGATTCGACAACAAAGATGCACTTGTGTGGGTTCAAACGAATATGGTAGAACCAACATCGAATAAAAATAGTCTGTAGATGACCAATATGGTCGGATCGACTGTATGAATGGGAAGGTAAATCATCGAGGTAAGGTTCCACAGTATGTTTGATATCATGGAAAGCATATGACATGGCTCGTTGGAAGGTAGCACCAACATTTTTGAGACCAAATGGTATTTTCCGATAGGCAAAAGTTCCCCACGGGTAGATGAAGGTTGTCTTATGTTGATCCACGATAGAATGTCAATCTGGTTGTATCCTTAAAATCCATCCATGAAAGAGAAAATAATGTTGCCAACACAATTATCAATGATTTGGTCGATGAAGGGTGTGGGGTAATTGTCTTTTGGACAAGCCTTATTAAGATCCCTATAATCAACATAGACACGAATGGTCCCTTGTTTCTTAGTGACCGGAACAATGTTAGAATCCCATTCCGTCAAGGGGACATGATAGATAAAGCCAGATTTTAATAATTTCTCGACTTCTGCCTTTATGGCTGCGGTTTTCTTAGGATGAACTGGGAGGAATTTGTTTTGGACAGGCTTAATGCCTGGGTAAGTTTTTATTTCATGCACAACAATCGAAGGATCGATCCGTGGCATTTCCTCGTAGCTCCAAGCAAAGACATCGTGGAATTCTTTAAATAAAGCGGTGTAAGAAACCATTTACTTGGGCGAACAGTTAGAACCGAGATTAATATTTTCCATGATACCTTCCTTGATCGAAATATCAATAATGACCATAGAAGAGATGTTGCCTAAATTCCCCTCAGAAATAGTATCCTAGGTGAGTGTAGGAGATTGTGGAGAATCAACAACATCGGGGAGGAAGATAGAGTGTATATCTTCCTGAATTTCTTCGAGAGGTGGAAGAAAAGAGGATCGATGATGGTTGTCATCCCAAGGTACTTCGTCAATACTAAGCATTTCCATGATGGATTCGTCTGAAGGAAAAATATTGGAAATGTAGTCGAAAGCAGAAGACAAGGAGTTCAACCAAGATGACATCAAATAAGGGTCGGGTGCCAACAAATGTTGGTCATCCATGGAGGGAGAGATAGATTGAATAACAACATATGAAGCCTCGGTCGGACTAAGTGGCATAGCGTCACCTAGTGCATCGATCTCTAATTGACTAGGCACAAGCCAAGGATCAGATGATTCTAAAGACTGATAGGGCATAGTCGAAATCATATTGATTGTGTAAATATGTTGTGTGGTAGGAGGAATTGGTATAGGGAAGGTACCCATCAAGGAAGAGTATTTTAAAAGACCTACACCAACACTTTCATACGTGATCTTGTGATCTCCCAAGAAAGGAATTTTGTTGGTAGCGGGAGTGCGAGCATTGGGTGATCTGTAATCTAACTGGTCGATAGTGACAATTTTGCCTTGATAAGGGAATTGTACACATCGAAACACTGATGAAGCGATGACAGTCATGGAATAAAACCAACTTCTTCCTAATAGCAAGTTGTAATCGAGGGGAGCATCGACTACCTCGACATCAACATAAATGGTTTTGCTACCCAAATGAACGACTAAGGACTGCAAGAGTCTATGAGGATGAAAACCTCACCCATCAAATGTGCGCAACATCATAGGGGATTGGTTAAGTGTGGGTGATTTTAATCCTTTCCAACAAGATAAAGACATGACACAAGTGGAAGCTCCTTCATCCAAAATAATGCAATGAATGTGTTGGTTGTGAACAGCAACATCAATTTGAAAAGCAAGTTGGTGAGAAAGTCGTGACTTGAAATTGTCTAGGTTAAATGTGATATTGTTGGAAAACTCATGATAAATGGTGCCAATGGCAGCCAAGAGCATTCTACGTTGACTTGGGCAGTGTTGTAGAACTTCCAGTGCAGACAAAGCACATGGTGCTTGAGCCAAATCTTCAACAATGTTATATTTTTGGGCGACACATGAACTAGGATTAAAAGTAGATTTACGGATGGTGCTCTTGGGAGGGCGTAATATAGAGTCGAACATAGGTTTCTCAATTTGAAGTGATCCAGATGGAGGACTAACGAAGGAGGGTGATGGATCCAGTAAAGTACCGTTAGTGACCTTTTCTTTGTCAGGTTTAGCTGGTGTGTCGTATGTCGTAGAGAAAGTGGTTAAATCAATCCCATTGAACATATAAATATGGGCACTCATCGAGGCTTTATCATTAAGAGGGTGGCTAGAACTAACCCCTGTTGGGGGGGGTGTTTGAGAAATCATGGATTTTTTCTGAGGAAAAGGCTGTGTTAACACGGCGGGCTGGGAATTCTCTTTAAAAAGTTTTGCAACTTCATCGCGATGTGGACAGTCTCGAGTGAAATGATTGTCACCACAAATAAGACATGGGAATTTCGGTTTCTGTTGTGGTTGATTTTCAGTAGCAGGCGGTGGAGTTTGGGTTTTGGGTTGTTCATTATTATTATTCTTTTTGGGTTTATTTTTTGTCTTCTTCTTACCTCTGGATTGTTGTGAAGGGGAAGATTGAACTGCATTTATCTTAGAGACTTGAGTTGGGAGGGAAGCAGAGGAGAGTGAGGTCAAACTGGGAACATGCACTGAAACAAAGTGATTTATTGTTCCAGTCGACTGTGATGTAGATTGGGTTTTGACGACGTCGATAACTCCATCCACATGTGATGTGGATGAGGGTTTGGATGGATCTGTAGTGGCACGAGTAGCATTTGGAATCAACTCGTACAAAGTACCAGATTGTGAATAAACCAAATCCAAGTATTAAACCCAAACAATGGCTTCTTCCTCGGTGACTACACCGCCCATAGCGACGTCACGAGCAATCAGGGGTAACAGAGATTTAGTGAACCATTCTTCCAATAATTGGTCAGGAATGATTTCTTTGATCAACCTTTGCCATCGTCTCCACTCATGAATGTGATCAAATATATGCACAGAGTTGGTCTGACAAAGGGAGGTCAAGAGTTCAGTACCAGTCTCGTAACGGATGGGTAGTTGAAAGTGCATGAGAAAGGACATGGAAAGGGAGTTTAAATATTGAAAAGAACCACATGGAATTTCAATGTACCACTTGGTTGCTGAGCCCGTAAGGGTGTGTTGGAAAAGACACAAACACATAGAATCATCCATTAATGAGTTTGATGAACACCATAAATGGAATGTCATCACATGCTTATTTGGGTCTTCTCCAAGTTTACCATCAAACTTTTGGATGTCGAAAGGTAATTTAGCAGGGATCACTGGACAATAAGGAAAATGAAGTATGGGATCGTTGGTCAACCGAGACAAGTCTGGGAGATCCAGAATAGCAAGGAACGATAATTGTTGGTTAACCTGAGGGTGATACTGGTGTGGCATAGGGACACTAGTAGAGCCATAAATTGGTTGAGATGGGAAATTTTATTCAGTAGGTCCTCCTACATATGGTTGTTGTTGACCAGGATAAATAAGATTCAATGATTGTTGAGGAACATTCATGAGTGGGGGAAAACCCGGTGGATTCTGAGAGGTGTAAATTAGTTGATTCAGTTGTGGGGGATAAACAGTTTTCCCTTGAGGTGGGTAAACAGTTTGTCCCTGAGGAGGATACACATTAGCCCCATGGAGAGGATAAACATTAGACCCTTGGGGAGGATAAGTTTGTTGTCCTTGATGACCCTAGGTGGGATTTGGGACACCCGGATAAGGTTGTCCATAAGATAGTCCAGAAGGAACAAGATTTAACACTCCTCCTTGTGGGTTATGGTGTGATTGCCCCCCAGCGT
>JASDQU010883782.1:2374-12558 GCA_032191745.1 Picea mariana | reverse complement strand
CCTCTCCTACTCGACAACTTCTGCCACATAGACCTGATTGTACTTTTCAATATCAATATCATCCACATATCCTTGACAATATAGAATCTTGGTTGGTCTTCCCTAATGATCTCATTCAAAATGAACCTTTTAAGCCCAAGGAATTTATATCCATAGAACATGACAAGACTCCTAAAGGCTTGACTCCTCTAGAGAGTTCGTTTTCATCGAGTGATGTAGGAAATAAAGAGAAACAGAAAGAAGATGAGTCAAAAAGGAAGGTGGGTGAAACCATCTCCCTTAACATTGGGACACCCGAGTCTCCAAAGAATGTAAAAATAGGTTCCCAATGTTCTGATGACGAAGAATTGAAGTTTTCCAAGCTACTTGGTGAATTTAAAGATTTTTTTGATTGGTCTTATGAGGATCTTTGTGGTTTTGATCCTGGTCTTATACAACATGCTATCCCCATCAAGGAAGGCATACAAATAGTTAGGAAAAAACAAATACCTATCAACCCTGCACTGGAAGAAACTATTCAAAAGGAGTTGGAAAAACACTTGAAGGATGGGATCATCCTTCCGGTCAAGTATTCTAAATGGGTTTCAAATTTGGTCCCTGTTTAGAAGACAACCGGCCGGATCAGATTATGCATTGATTTTCATGCATTAAATCGAGCTAGTATAAAAGATCACTTCCCTCTTCCTAACATGGAAATGATTTTGCAGAAAGTTGCAGGGTCACAAATGATGTCCTTACTTGACGACTTTTTTGGTTAAAATCAAATCAAGGTTAAAAGGGAAGATAAATATAAAACCACCTTTATCATTCGTTGGGGTACCTTTTCTTATGAACGTATGCCTTTTGGATTATCTAGTGCAGGTGCCACTTTTCAAAGAGCTATGCAAATAGATTTCGACGATTTGATCAGCAAGATCATTTAGATCTACCTTGACAACTTAACTATTTACTCTAAAATCCGATCAGATCATTTTGTTCATCTAAAAAAGGTTCTCATGCGATGTAGGTATTTGACATCCCTCTAAATCCTTCTATGTCCATTTTCGGCGTTACCGAGGGAAAGCCCCTTAGACACATTGTCTCTAATTCATGAATAAGCATTGATCCCGAAAGGATTGTTGTTGTCCTTAATATGCCTGCTCCCACTTCCAAGAAGGAGGTTCAAGCTTTTATGGGGGTTATTAACTTTGTCCATAGGTTTGTTCCATATTTTTCTATTATGGTTAAACCAATTCATAATCTTCTTAAGAAAGATCGTTATTTTTCTTGGACAAATGACGTCAAAAATTCTTTTGTAGGAATCAAGAAAGAAATCAGTTCCGCACTAGTTTTGGTGAAGCCAGATTTTGAGAAGGAATTCACGATATATAATAATTCCACCGAGGAAGCAGTTTTTGATGTCCTCATGAAAAATGATGACCAAGGTAATGAAAAACCAGTAACTTACATGAGTCAAATCTTATCTGATGATGAATTTAAATATTCTTTTATTGAGAAACATGATTTCTCTCTTGTTAAAGTTGTTGAGAAGTTTCGCCACTTCATCTTAGGTAAGCATATGTTGGTAAAAGTCCCTTTACCTACTGTCAAGTTTTTTTCTCTCACAGACTTATCTTTCAGGGAATCTTGCACATTGGATTTCCAAGATCCATGAGCATGACTTGAATATCGTGACTTCTACCACTATCAAGGAATGTGACTTATCCCTTCACTTAGCTCAACATGATGAGAATAGTGAAGAAATTGATGAAGAGGATAGTTCCCTATCAACTCTCTTTTACATCGATAAACAAATCCTCTCGGTGTCTGAACATCCCTCGTATAAGAATTTAATTTACTATTTACAAAACCAAAGATGTCCAGACAACTTAGACACTCATCAAAGGAGAAGTCATCGTCTTGAATCCAAAAGATACGTCATTATACGAGACTTCTTGTTTCAAAGATCTGATGATGGTGTGTTGCTTCACTGTGTAAACAATGAGGATGCATAGAAACTGTTACAAGAAACTCATGGTTCTTCAAACTCAATCATTCATGTAGGAGGCCATTTTTCTGCTAAAACCATTTCTTTCAATATTATTAGAAAATGATACTATTGACCTTCAATCTTTCGTGACTCTTACGTTTTTTCAATATATTGTGACAAGTCCCAAAAGTTTGTTGGGAAAGAATGCCTTTCAACCATGCCATTACAACTTGTCCTCCCAGACTTTCCCTTTTCAAAGTGGGAATTGGATTTTATTGGTCCTATTAATCCTCCATCTTCAACAGGACAAGTTTTTATTTTGACAGCCACAGATTATTTTACAAAATGGGTTGAATATATCCCACTTAAGCATTCAATAGACGATCAAGTAATTTCTTTCCTTGAAGTAACATCTTTTCCAGATTTGATCTTTCATTGGAAATTATTACAAACAATGGTCCCACTTTTATTTCTGCTAAGTTGACCCAATTTTTAGCTAAGTTGGGGGTTAAAAATTTCACCTCATAAGCTTATTATCCCCAAGTAAATGGGAAGGCATAATCTACCAACAAAAATCTGGTAAGAATCGTTAAAATGCTCATAGAAGACAAGCCTCTTCAATGACACACTCTTCTCACTTACGCCTTTTGGGCAGATTGAACTACCGCCAAGGTAAGCACTGGTTTTACTCCTTTCCAGCTTGTTTATGGTCAAGAATCCCTCCTGCCTACTGAGATGGAACTTTCTTCCTTGAGGTTGATTCTACAAATTGAAGAATTAAATTCTTCTGATGTTTCACAAAGGATAAATGCACTCCTAGCCTTAGAAGAGCAAAGGATCTTTGCCTTGGATAATATAAAAAGGAGACACCAGATTGTTAAGAAGTATTTCAACAAGAGTGTCAAGACCATCAAATTTAAAGTCAATGAAAAAGTATTGTTGTGGGATTCAACTCACACTGATAGGGGAAGACATTCAAAATTTCAAAAACTATGGCTGGGTCCCTTCAAAATCATTTTTGTTCTGGGTACTAATTCTTACATTCTAAAATATTTATCGGAGCGATTGTTTTCCTACAACACTCACGGTTCTCACTTAAAACATTACGTGGAACCAACTTGAAAGGTTTTAACAGTGTTTGGATTATCTGTATATTAGTAGTCTAGCTCTACTTTCATTTTTCCACTATTTTTTCACTTCTGATTTTACAGTAGCTTGATTTCTGCTTTATGCTTTTAACATTTTCCTACTTATTTTACATTTCTGTCATTTTATTTCTATTGTTTTAAATTTTTCAATTTTTCAATTTTAATTCTGTCGTGATTTTTATTTCTTTTTCATCTTTTAGTTGATTTTGGTCAAGAATAAGACGTTGGATTAGTTCTGCCACAGTGACACTCCTGCAATATATTGTTTGTTAATAGAAAAAAATCTTACACAGTTGTTACGATGTTCCCCCTGAAAGCACACTTGAATTTGTTATCTACTTTCGTTGTTGTCTTTTAAAGAAATTGGTTATCTCCCACTTCTGTGTTCCATTTCTTCGTCCATTTGAGAATTTAAAAGAGGAAGTCCATAATTTTTCTCCTTGAAGTAAAGAGAAGATTCTGGTTGAATTATTATGCATACAGGGATAAACCCCCTCATACTTAACATTTTCATGAGTTATTCCCAAATTCCCGGTCATTTTTCCATTAAATTTGTCCACTTCCCCCTATTGCATAATCTTCCTAGTTATATCTTCTTGACCTGTTGTTCTTGGTCTGCGAAACCATGTGTTTTGAGTTCTAAAATCTGTTGAAAACAAATTTCCCTGTGGATTCGCCTGTTTGTTGACGATAAAAATCACAACGAGAATTTTGCCCGCAAAGTATTGCTAAAATCCTATTATTATAAGCTAATGATACATATATAATACTAGTAGGTGGGACCCCCTTGTAGATTGGAGGATCATATGAGTTTCTTATTTGACATTTATGCTATTGTTCAACACTGCTTGCAGGGTCCTACATGATGATGATGGAATACTAGTTCTATTTGCGACAAATAACAAATCAATAATGCATACTATGCGTGGGTTTTGTTACTCTAAATTCTCAATTCCATGTCATGATGGATTATATGAACTGCTATTACAATGCTATTGGCACCATGATCTATTACATGTTACATCTGCACAAAAACACATGTTAGTCGTGATAAGAGATAAAAGCAATATGAGAAAAAAAAAATCCAAGGAAGAGGAGCTATCCTATACTATACTATGCTATGCTACATTATATGCAAATGAAATTAAAATGATTATTGTTAGTCCTAGCTAAAAAAGTTAGTGGCTATATGATGTATGGATTTATATGAAGGCACATTCGATATGTGTTATGGTCTTGGACATTGGTTAGTATGGATAGGGTGGTGCACTTGGCAAGTAATGGATGTTAATTTCGATGCATTGATTAATTGAATGGATTAATTGATGATTGGATGGCGTGTACTAAGTAATTGAATGAGTAGAGGATGGAAGCGATGTGCATTTACTACATGTCACTCCATACCTCTCTCACTGGTCATCACCCTAGCTTGGATATTGTTCAATTGTTGTTCGTTGTGGTTAAGCTTTGATTTTCAGGCAAGGAAATAATTGCTCGACCAAGCTCGTGTTTTTAAGGATTTTTGGTTACAGGTATGTCTTTTCCGCCATCCATGAACTTTCTCTGGTTGTGAAATAGATATTGGCTCGGTGATGTATTGGTATGTGATTTTCTTGAGACTAGAAACTATGTAAACTTGTGATATGTCTCTGGAATGGTTGGTTGTGTGTATTCATTGTAAATGAAAAAAATGGATAGTTGAAGTCACGATTTTATTGATTATTCTGTGTGGTGGAAGCCATGAAGGCTCTCTGTTGTCTKWTGGGTTTTGGTTGAAGGGMTTCTTTTGGTCTAGACTTGTTGKTCATCTTCAYATAGTTCTTGTAAACTTACCAGTCGTATTTGGTGTTATGGGGCTGTTGTGTTTGATTTTGAACCACCTTGGGTCACTGCATATCATTTTCCCCTGGTAGTGGGCTCGTTATGTTGTTGGTGTTTGCGCAGTGGGTTATGATGTCTATTATGCCAATAGGCTTTCTTTAGGGGTTGGTCTTGATTTCATGGATCTGCTTTTATATCAACATTATTGTTTTTTTGGGGGAAAACCACGAGGGTTATGCTGTGTGTGTTCTCGATGTTATTTATTGGCGAGTGAGGAACCTATGCTCCTTTGTTCATAATCTCTCCTTCTTGGTGTGAAGTGTCACATGTCTTGCAAACAAATGGTTATGTGGCCTGTGTGTCCACGTTGTTGTCTTGAAGGGTTCTCCTCTACAGTTGGTGTGGTCGACTCCAGTCTCCCTGTGTTGGTTTCACCAAGTGAACCCTTGATTACTCAGAGCCCACCCTTGATTATTTTAAGCCTGATTTTGATAAATGAACCAATTATTTCCGGTCGGGCACATGGTTGACTGTTATGAGTTGGTGGAGTATCGTCGACATTGGTTGATTATTGGTTTTCTCTGTTAATAGCATTGATAGTGGTTTTTATGATTGGTGTATAATCGATGTATTCTTTTATTGTGTCAATTGATTCGATAGTTTAGCATGGTTTAAATTGGTCGATTTGAGAAATGGAATTGGGCATACAGTTGTTGTCTCCTTGTATTGGATTGATAACTCAACATCGTTTGAAGTTTTGATTCAGAGTAATTAGACATGTACAGTCACATAAATTCTCTTGCATTTTGAATGGTCTGTGTGTTCCTACAACATCGTATAAGTTGAAATGATGGTTGTTGTTACTGCGTGTTTAAATTTCCAATCGAGATTATTGCAATTTGAAATATTGATGGTTGTGTTTTGGTTTTCCATTATGTATGTTTGATGGATATTGTGCACCATATCGTTGATTGTACCATCAGAAATGGGCATGGGTTCTATAACAGTATGGTTTCATTGCAATTTAATTGTTAATTTGAATTTAGGAATGGAATCGAGGACGATTTTAAAAGAACTTGTGTCTGTGTTTGATTTGAAGGATTAATTTATGACAATGGTTGATGGTTTGGATGTTGATCAGAGTCGATACAAATGATTGTGTGTTCATTGGAATTGTGTTAAATGTTAAAAATAAGTGAGAGGAAACAAAATTCTTGTACAGGTTGTTTTGGATTATTTTGAGTATGATGACAATGTGATTAATTGAAAGTGTTAAGGATTTAAATGTGAATAGTGAGCAAGTTTAACACACAGTAATGGTTAAATTATACACATAAATTGTTTAATTGATCACAACCACTATTGGTTAGTGTTGGATCATTTGCATTAAATACAAAATTGTTTTATGGATTACTTAATTTATTTTATGAACAGTATCCACTCTTTTCCCCTACCATTTTTTCATTTTTTGCTAATTACAATCCCCTCGCCTTCCCATTTTCATTACTCACTCCATGTTCCTAAAATTTAATCACAGTTAAGAGGAACTATGCATTATGACAGTTTAAGATGGATTACAGTGATATGTTCTATGGTTTACATTACAATTGATTATTTGTTGTTTATGAGCAGTAATCGTGATCTTTTCCCACTCATTTTAACATTTTTCGCTCAATACAACCCCTTGCATATCCTGGAACCTTTGATCACTCCCTGCTCATTGACAACAATTAAACAAATTGTATGGATTTGATTGCATGAGTCTGATATGTTGTTGAGCCAAAATTTATTTCATATTTTAAAAGGAGTCATCATGTATGGTTGTTAAAGAAACTATTTGATAATCAATCATGCATACAGGAATGGGATTTTTCAGTTGAGGTAGCCATGGAAGAGGTAACTGAGGAAGAGTTAATTGGAATAGGGGCCCTAGAAGGCCAATATTCTCCATACACTTTTATGTTCACTCACAAGAGCTGGCCAACTATTTCAAGCTGGGTTTTTTAATTGGATTGGGAAAGGAGTGGTCCAACCTAGGCCTGAAAGGCCTCCCTTCCAAGCTCCATAGGCCCCTGGTGTCCACATGCATCCTCGTGTCTCACTGCAACCTAAAGTTCCCGAAAATGACAGATGGAAAGATATTTTCCACTCAGTAGTCTCCCAAGATCGTGGCTGGACCAATTTTTCTTTACTCGCTCCCCCGCCTATCAATCAAATTGTCCAAGTTGCCCATGTCCACTCACCAGTTCAGTCTTCCCATGCGAGTAAAAGGTTGAAAAATGAGGTCACCATGCCCCTGACAATGGAAAAGCCATTGTTGCCCCTTCCTCACCCTCCAATGGCTCTGATAAATCCGTGTCCTCCCGCATGCATTTGAGGGATGATTTCTCTCACGTGATCAATGAGATTAGGCCTAAAGGCTCAACACAGCCTAAGGAAAATTCAGAGAGATCAAAAGGTGACAGTAGAAACAAGGGAAGGATTTCATCTCAAAGTGATAAATATGGATTTTAAGTTTTTATTTATTTATTAATTGTTGAGAACAATTGACTTCATAAATTTTTGACAACATATTATTTTTGGGCATATGAGTAATATATTTTGGAATAATTTCAAATATCGTTGAGATAAATTTTCAAATATGAATGTGATGATGGGAGACACAAGGAGGGATGTTTTGTTTAATTAACTAGCTGTGTTATGAATGTTAAAATCTAAAAGGGGTCCCACCTACTAGTTATTATTTATTTAAAAACCCTTATTATGATTATTACTTTTCCCCCTTAACTAAAAGAGTTTGTTGAGTTTTTGTTAACTTAACTAATGAAGTAGTTCAACTACTTCAACCAATTCCAATTTTATTAAAGGAAAAAGAAAAGGGAGGAACAAGTGGAGAATATAAGGAGAAGCATACTAAGGTTTGCTCTTGAGTTTTTGCTGAGATAATTCAGTTTTCATTCATTCCTTAATTCATTAGAAGGCTAATTATTTTTTATGATAGCAGGGTCTTATTGTAGACATCAAGATTCATGTCTGAACTACATCATTCAGACACTTGTTTTTCAAAGGTGTTGATCTATCTTTGATAGTCTGTGTAGACTTGTACATCTGTGAATTAGTTTTCACGACTGACAAAGGCTATTGTGCAGAGTCTAGTGGGAATCAATCTGTGGCAAGATGATCTAGATTTTTAAGTTCAGTTTTTTTACTTTTTGTCAGAGGTCCTTTTGTATGTTTCATCGGGGACGTCTAAGTTTGACTTTGGTACAAAACTTCCTCGGGAAATTTTGTAAAAATAATGATTCTTTGATGAATTGGAATGAAATAAAGGATTGCTTTATGTCTCATATGTGTTGATTATTGGCTTGGTGTATTTACTTATGTCTCTATATTTATTTCAACGTCTGATATGTTCAGAAAATTACACAAAAAATTATTTTTTCAGCAGGCTTTTAATTATAAAAAAACAGCCTAAGCACTTGTAAATAATATTTGTGAATTAGGATATCAGTTTTGATGGCTATAAACATAGGGTGATATTCCTGTCTATATTTATTTAGCCAAGAAGGATCTGAAAATGTTTGAGTAAGATCGTTTCATATATTTTCCTCAACAACTGGCAGGCATATACACAGCCTCTGCAGAACTCAAAGACACTGACTTTTTCTTCCGACTGAACCAAGACACAACTGTTGAACCCAATCGAAAACAACACCCAAAGGTACTCTTCTGGTCACTGACACATCCTGCCCAATCCGAATCTATATATCCCACCAAACGAACTCCATCCCCTCTCTGATAGTCTAGACCATAATATATTGTACCACAAAGATACCTGAGCACATGTTTTGCTGCCACCCAGTGCACTCTCCTAGGATCCACCATGAACTGACTGAGAGTATTGACAACAAAACAAATATCTGGCCTAGTATTGAACAAATACATCAAAGAACTGATCAATTAATGATATAAAGTGGAATCCACCAACTGTGACTCAGAAGCATGAGGCTTCTTCCAGTTGGTAATCATGGGAGTGTTCATGGGCCTACAATACTCCATCTAAAATATCCTTAGAGTATCACACACATACTTCCTCTGTCCCAAGAAGATGTATCCAGGCTCCTACCAAACCTCCAATACCAAAAAATAGTGCATAAGTCCAATATTAGTCATCTTAAACTCAGAAGCAAGGATCTCCTTGCATCTAGTTATGATTCTATCTACCCCTGTAATGAAAACATCATCCACATATAACAAGAGAATGAGAGGAACCTCTCCAATCACAATGAAATATAGGTTGGGATCCGCCTCACTCTTCTCAAAGCCCAACTGATGCAAATAGGCATCAATCCTTCAATACCAAGCTCTGAGAGATTTTTTCATCCCATACAATGTCTTCTTCAGTCTACACACATGAGAATATATCCCATGCACCTCAAAGCCCAATGTCTGCTCAATATACACCTCCTCATGTATAAGACCATTCAGAATTTTGGTCTTCACATCCATATGGTGGATCTTCTAACTCATCTCTGATGCAATAGAAATCACTGACCTGATCGAGGTATATATAGAAATTGATGTGAAGGTCTCATCATAATCAACTCCCTCAACCCGTGAGAACCCTCGAGCCACAAAGTGAGCTTTTTAAGTTTCAATGTTGCAATCTACAACATGTTTGATTTTATAGAGCCACTTGAAAGTCATCACTAACTTCCCCTCAGGTCTAGGAACAATTTCCTAAACATCATTCTTCATGATGGAATTGTACTCTTCCATCATGGAATCTCTCCAAACTTGGCTACCAGTAGCCTCCTCAATAGTGGAAGGATTAGACTCCCGGATATTGCTCACCATTGCGATGTAGATGCAAAATCTCTCGGGAGGTTTACTCTCCCTCACAGCCTGCCTGAGATTCCCCACTGATCCTTGTGCCTCCCTCAAAGTATCCTGAAGCCACTTGGGCTTCTTCTTGTGGACCAGTAACCTGCGATCTTGACATCCGTGGACCAATCGTCACTGAAACTGGTGGCCCCGAACTCTATGTCATCAAAGTCTGATGCAGACTCAACTGAATCCAAGGTGATGATTGCTCACCCCTCTCTATCCCTCGTGACTTCCTAAAGGCTCCATTCTCCACAAATCTCACATCCCTACTCAAAACTATCTTCCTTAAGGAAGGAATGTATATACATAAAGCCTTTGAAGTCACGTTATACCCAAAAAAGATCCCTCTCCCTGTCATG
>JASDQU010883781.1:4382-33783 GCA_032191745.1 Picea mariana | reverse complement strand
ACGGCTCAGCTTCTCTTCATCTTTCAAAGCCAATTGGTAAGCATCTTCCACTGTTCGGATGGTTAGCATGCTTAATTCATCCTGAATGTCATATCTCAGACCATTCAGATATCTAGCCACCTTCTCATCATCGCTCTCCCGATGACTTGCTCTGATGTTCAGTCGATAGAATTCCTCAGTGTATTCTTTCACTATCATCAGTTTCTGTCTCAGGTTCTCCATCTTCCTGAACATAGTAATTTGGTAATCTCTCGGGATAAACTTTGCCTTCATCTTCGTGATCATCCGATCCGAACTCTTGATCTTCTGCTTTCCCTTGCAGTGTCTGTCAGCTTGTAGCTCATCCCACCATAAGGCTGCATGTCCTTTCAAGTGTGTGACAGCATGTCTTACATTCCTATCTTCTTCGACATCCTCATAATCGAAGTAGGTGTTAAGAGCTCTTATCCAATCTAACAGCTCCTCTGCATCCAGATTTCCTTCATAGACTGGAATGTCCATTTTCACCTTCGCACCCATTCTGGAAATGGCCTTGATCAACCGCTCGGTTGATGCATTTTCTGATGTGACCTCTTCTTCATGTTCAGCGTCCTCTTCAACTTTGGAATCACTAAGATCCCCTGCACCAACTTCGCGTATCTGCGATGTCTCCATCTCTTCGAGTCTTGCTCGGAGACCTCTCATCCGCCTCTCCATTTCTGGATTTCCTATCGGCCTGCCTCTTCTTCGCACCTCCCTGTCCTCTGGATCAGGTGAATGTCTTTCTCTCCTGGGCGGCATGGTGAATTCACTCCTTCTCTTTTGCTACAGAAAGCAAAAGATATTCCCGCTCTGATACCACTTGACGCAGGCGTGAGCTACCTCGTCCGACAACTCCTCGCCCGCTCACAGGATCTGCTTTTTCCCTCTCGGCCCGAAGAACGCCAATGTTATTCTATTTCCGTATCGGGAAATATCTACCCACAGATTCCTTCACGTGACTTCCCTTTGTTCACTTGTCGGGAAATCAGAACTCGCAGCTTCGCGAGTTCACTGCCTATCTCTGGGCTCTCGAATCCCTGAGACCCGAGATACCGGTCAACACCGACTTCGCTTTTCTCTATCAGGACTTCTATGCTTATCGCGATCTCGCCACTCGCGACACCAAGCACTCAGTTTTCCAAACCCCGATACACGAGACGCCGAAATGCCGAAACTAGCGATCTCTCTTCCTCGCGACTTTGCTACTCGCGAGGTCAATTAACTACTATGTCAGTTCCCGATGCCCGAGACGCCGAAACGCCGATATCGGAACTTCGCTGCGAAACCCCGATAACCTGCGTTACCTGCCACATCGCCAACTCTTGTGGCCCACACTACTTGCGTAACTCTCGGGATATCGCTTCTCTCACTATCACGATTCCCATGGCCAAATCTTCGATCCCTTTCTCGCGAAACCCCGATAGCCAAGATCGCGATGGATCCAACAGCCCTTGCTGGCTCGGATCAACGGCTCGATCTGTCCTGGGCTTCGAACCTCTCCACGCTTGCGCTGTAACTTTCTCGCACCCCTGGGAGATCTGATGAATCACCGAAACTTCGCGGATTCTCCACGGAGAATACCGACCATCTATTCTCCCTTGTGCAATCTACGAAATGACGAGACGTTCTTCCACCGAACTCGTCACTCTGCATGCAAACCTGTGGCATTCCTTGCAACCTGTTCACACAACTTTTCTCTGCTGTCCTTCAACAACTTTGAAGGCCTATCCATCCTAATCTTTGCTTCGATTTCAAGTCCTCCTGGAAACCTTTTACACACACTCCTTGCGGCAAACCTTCAACAACGTCGAAGTGTTGAAGTTGTTCGACTCTGCGCACTCCTACAGCAGTAGTCTTCAATACCTTTGCTCAGAATCGCAACTCTGAGACTTAGCTTAGCCTGCACACTCCTTGCACGGCTCCTATAACCCACTTTCACCTTGGGGTGAATGAGAACAAATGTTAAACTAATTGAGCCTTCTGTCAACACACTCCTTGCGGACAAATTCGACTGCACTCCTTGCAGGAATCCTTGCTCAAATAGAGAAACAATTGAAACTCATTCTCACTTCCTCTCAGACTTCAGTTCAACCATGAAATCACATACACAACATATAAAAGCAGATGTATGACATAAAGCAAACATTCATGAGCATATTAACATAAATACATAGAGAATAACACAAGCCATGAATTTGAATCAGAACTCTTTCTATTAATTCAAATCTCTGTACATGGGTGTTCTTCATACACTTCTCTGCATGCTCTTGCTCTTCCTGCTTCAATAATAATGTTACAATGTACAAAGGAGGGTGTCTATATCCCGTTTCCCTCTTCGACTCTACGCTATCAAATCTAGAATTAAAATCCTATCTACCAGCATTAAATCTATTAAATTCCGTCTATCTACCTAAGGACGAGAGCTATCCGCTCAAGGTCCATTACAATATACAAAGTGCGCCTCATTAAATCCACACATTAATGTTTGCGCAACAATATCAAGGTTCTTTCAAAATTTGTGCTGGCGCTATCCAACTGTCTTCCACTCCATGCTGGCTCTCTTGACGATCTGGTGATGCTCCTGCATCATATATACATAGAGGGTGGCTCAAGTTCCAACCACAATAATAGTTAAATATGAGTGACTTGACTAGATTTGAACCTATGACCTATGACCTCCTTGTTGGTAACATGCCTTGGGAGGATGGTCCAATTTATGAAGCTAATACTTGGTGTTGATAGGCTATTATTAATTCAATGAATTTTACTTTATTAATGTTATACTCTTCCCTAGAAGATATTTTTCTTATTCACATGTGCATTTTAGTTTATTTAGTATTTTTTGTGACAATTTTCACTTTTTCTTTATTATGCTTTCATCGGTAATGGATATGGTAGCAGAATGATATTCTTTGTTTCTTATTATTTTATATTATTAAGCCCCTAACCATGAACCTTATTCATTAACATTGCATGGATTATGTTATGTTGGTTTATTATCATTTTCTATCTCTCCTTGTCTTCTATATATTCAACAAACTTATTTGAAGGATCATCTTATCATGTGCATTTTATATATTGTAGTAGGAGATTGCCCCCTAAAAATGGTTTCTTATTTATTAACTATTTCACTTGAATTGGGTGTGACATTATTGGATTACTTATTTTTAATGTTTATTTGGCTATTTTTTCCATGAGTATCAAAGTATGGGTCCTTGGGTTAACACCTTCAAATGAATCATCTTACCATCTTGGATCTATCTTGATTTTTAGGTATTTGAATTTGTATGGAAATTCAATATTGATAGAGGAAAGAGTGAAGCACATTTGGTAAACGTTTTAGAATCCGATTCACTGCATTTTTGGAGTTACATGTTATACAAGTTAGTTTTTTTTTAGTCCTTAAACTGTGCTTATACATGTGGTTTTAGTAAATTAGTCACATATGAATATTGTAAGGTCCAAATTTAGTGTCCCTTGTGCCATTATATTGAATATGGATGAGGGTGTTTCAGGTTTAAATTTTAGGCCCATTTTACATAAATATTGGTAAGATTGTATTTTATACAATATTTATCCCTTGAAATGAATCAACAACAATAGGTTTTGGTATCTTGGACTTGACTTCCTCTTGAAGACTTGAAAATTAATGAAACCTGTAGGTTTTTTAAGCACGAATGTCAAGCTATCCTAGTAAGAAATTTTAGTCTCATATTTATATTGAAATCACATATATATTATGTGAAATATTAGCGAGTAGATTAAACCAGAACTTAAGGCTTTGCAAGGTATTTGAGAAGACCACAATTCCATAACTTTTTCTGTATTTCACAAAAAATAGATTTTTTAGACTAGAGATGTGTAACAATGTATTTAAATACAAAGATCTATCATTCACTAGATAGAACTATATCTAGGAAGAATACACACAGAGAATATAGTTGGATCATAAAATGCCATAATATATCTTAGTTAGTACCCATTGACTAGTATCATATTATATTATATAGAATCTATTTATGAGTTTGATATTTCATGTACCCTAAGGAATATTTCCTTTTTTATTTTTTATCTTTGATAGATCATGCACAACACTTGGAGAGAGCACTCCAATGTCCCTAGGAATTAATGTCTAAGGGTGTGGTCCGTCCTATTTAGTTAACATTGTGAAAGAGACATTAAGTATAATTGTTGGAAACCCAAATATATATTAAACAAATATAAAGCTTAACACTCTTTTACCCATAAGAGCTTGCAAAACGACTTACCATCACATCTTTACATAGTAATACAAATACTAATATTGAAAAGGATTTTGAATGTTCATCCTTGATGTAAGAAGAGAATAAATATGTGTAATTTATGGTTTCCAAGTTGGAAGAGAAAAAAAAAGAGCATGGAAAATACAATGGAAAATAAGGTTAACATCATAAATATGGTAACTAAAATATAATTATAAAATTTTAAAGATGATATCAAGTTAACATGGAAAGAAAACATCATCTTAAAGAGATGCCAATAAAATATGATATCAAATATATAAAAATAAGAGATGATCTCAAAGACATGAACCATGACCTGATAAAAATCCTATTTATCCTAAATTCTCCTCTTGAGATAATAATAACAAGAGGATTGAGTCCCTATCACATATGAAGAACATTTTAACACATCTATATTTTGGAAAACAAAAGGAATGATTCCTAGAAACCTAATGATTTGTTGTTTCAATATCCATAACTTTATGGTTTCAATTAAAGATGAAGGACCTATTTTGTTCCCAATATTTATATGAGGAAGTTTGATGCTAATGATCCCATGGCCTAGATATTTTAGATGGAGCAATTATTTGATCCAAAAAGATCCATGTCTATAAAAGGTAACTATTGCATCACTATATTTAGAACCTAATCAATTTGTGTGGCATTGATGGGTTTGTGAATGTGAAAAGCACTCTATTGTTTCTTGGTCCATTTTTATGGAAATATTGAAAGGACATTATGAATATAGTATGAGAAACACAACCTTTATTTAATTGACAAATCTTAGGAAGATATATCTAGTTATAAAGCACATTTAATAGTTTCAAAAGTGACGTATTAGCGTGAAGGACGTTTTAGAGGATAGTTGTTGGATCTCTTTATGAGTAGTTTAAAGGAGAGAATTCAACATGAGGTGAACATATTTGAGCCTAAATATTAGATAAGAGTTTTAGTTTGGAAAGGAGATTTGAATTAGGATAAAGACTAGATGTGGATTTGAATTAGGATAAACAGTTAGCCTAAGTATATGGCTCAAGAACGGATAAAGACTAGATGCATTTGCACTAGGTAAAAAATTTCCTATTCAATAATGGTGATTTTTAAGAAAAATAATTTTTGATGGCGTATATGTCCATATTATCAAGAGATCAACCAAATAACCATTAATGATCATTTTCATATTATTTCCATTGGTGAATTATCAAATGAACTATAGGGAGCAATTTTATTTACTAAATTGGATATCCATTAAAGATATAATTAGATTAGAATGAGGGAAGAAGGAATCCCTAGAACAAACTTTAGAACACATGAAGGTAATTATGTATCTATGGTGATTCCTTTTGGGCTTACTGATTCACCTTCAACATTTCAAAGCTTGTCGATTGTTTTTTCAAGCCCTTAGAAATTTTGTGTTGGTTTTTTTAATGATATAATAATTTACAAAAATAGTTTCAAAGAGAATGTACAACATTTTGACATGGTATTAAAATTGTTGGAGGAGAAACACATATATAAAAAATATTCCGAGTGTTCCTTTGGGGTGAAGAAAGTGGAATATTTGGGGCATATTTTATCTCATGAGGGTGTGAATGTGAACTCTTATAAAATTAAATCTATGTGGGAAGAAACAATTCCTAGAATCTTGAAGAATATTAGGGGATTATTAGTATTGACATTCTCTTATCACAAGTTTCTTACGAACTGTGGTTGAATAATGGATCATCTAACAAATTTACATAAAAAACAATGTTTTTTTTTATGGAAGAAGCAAGTTGCCCAATCCTTTTAGAAACATAATATGACCATGTGTAGTACTCTATATTGGACATGCTTGATTTCATATCAACCTTTATTGCAGAGTGTGATGCCTCAGTGCAATTTTAATGCAACATGGAAGGTCCATTTCCTTTTAAAGCTACCAAATTAAAGGACAAAACTTACTAGAACCCATATATGAGAAGTAAATGTTGTCCATACTTCATGAATCTAAGAAATAATAAACCTCCCTAATAGGAAGACACTTCATGGTAAAAATAGATCATGTGGTATTTTTAAGAACTTGTTATAACAATGTTTATCTTTAGAAGAGAAACAAAAATGGGTTATAAATATGATAAGTTGTACTTTAAATTAACTCGAGAAAATGTAAGGATAATGTGGTGGTGAATATACTTTCAATGAAATAAGAGGACAATAAGGCCTTACTTTTTATTTTTTCCATCGTATAAGTTTATTGGGTGAAAGAAGCAATGATAAAATTCTTATAATACCATACTATATGGAAAGTCATTAAACAACTACAACATGAACCTAGTGAATTAGATAAATTTGGGTGAAATAAATATTTATTGTGGTACAGGGACCACCTAGATTAATGTAAGAAATCCCAACTCAAATATAAGGTTGATTCTAAATTGCACATTTCTCTAATATGTAGATACTCAATATGTCTAAAAACTTATCATATGATCAATAATGAATTTTTTTTGGAAGGCATGACAACTAATGTTTAAAATTTTGTGGTTGAGCATTGAGTTTCCCAATAGACAAAATGAGAGATGATCAATACCTTGGGTCATATTGAGCTGTTATCAATGGCAAGTCAACATTAGGAACAAGTCTTAATGGATTTGATCATAGGTCTACCAAAATTTGAAGGGAAGAATATCATCATGGTGGTAGTGTGTTGACTACAAACTATTCCCATTTATTTTGTTTTTCATCCTTTTAAAGTAAGTAATATAACCACAACATTCATATAAATAGTGAAAAATATACATCGAAACAATAATATTATTGTAAGTGATTGTTGATCGAAAATTTGATCACCTCGATTTTCCACTCTTTGGAATAAAAAAACGACATAAGAAGGAGGAATTGAGGCATGCTCATTATCTCATGGTGTATCCCTCAGTCTCATATTCATCATTCATTTTATGGAATCAAAATTTGAGTCCATATGCCTGAGATATTCATGCAAGAAGATATTTGAAGAATTGCAAGAAGATTTTTCTAAGCATTGTGCCTATTTTTCCTCTCCATTTTTGAGTTTTTGAATAAGTACTCTCCTAACTTAGTCATTTATCTCACCTTCAATCTTCTCTCCAACTCCATACTTATCCATTTTTACAACTTCCTATACTTCATCTCTTATCCCTTTGCTTCTTTTCTCTTCTCATATCATACTCTCATCTCATAGTTAACCATTTTTCCCTCTTCCACTCTACTCTATGTACTCCATATTGCACACTTAGCCATGTTTCTCTCTTTTCATTCCTTAACCATTTATACGTTCATATTCCCTCTCCTTTCCTTACTTAACCATTTCTACATTCATTTTCCCATTTTCTTTTATTTTCTTTTCCATTATTCATTTTCCATTTTCTTTTTCTTTTTCCTTTTTTCGTTTTCTTCTTATTTTCCATTTTCTTTTTATATTTCCCTTTCTTATTTTCCTTTTTCCTTTTTATTTTATTTTTATTTTCCATATTCATGTTATTTTTATATTTCATGTAACTCTTCCCCAACACTTAGTCATATTTCTTATGACTTACCATAGGTCAGTGATATTTCTTATGACTTACCTCATTTCTGTGACCCTCACAACGCTCGCTTGAATTCCACAACCTTCATTATGCACCCACACTTATAAATTTTACAACTCTTTTTACAAAGTATTACCTCCATAGCTTCATGGGTCGATTATTTGTATAACTCTCCCATATACTATACCCCTCTCCTCCCGATCCCCATCCACTTCATTCAACACTCAAATTTTTTATAATTCTTCTAAACATATCCTTGATCCATTCTTATATTATAGTCTATAGTCTTAACACTTAGACATTTTCACGACTATTTTTACCAAGTGTTACTTCCTTACCTACCTCCGATTTCACGTAACCCCATGAAATCCTCATTTATTTTAATATTTTTTCTCTTATCCTAAGTTATTTCTGGGTACATCTCCAAGTGACACATGGTAGGTGACTGAGTGGTGATTGGATGTGACATATCAAACATTCATAGGTTGACTAGGTGATGACTGGGTAGTGACTGGGAGAACAAAATATTACCAACATATGTATTTTTCTAAGGCACAAAGAGATACACTAAGATCTCCATAGTATCATTTGTTTAACATGAATTATATGAAATACCTTTAAATTATAAACACCAATTCTTCATCCACCACAATCCATGTGGGACTAAAAAGGGAAAAATTAAATCAAAGGCTAAGATTAATCCATGAATCAGATCAAAGAATGTTAAGCAACAATCTTCCAGAGATTATAACTCATGATCAAAACGTCTGTTTGGGGTGAGTGATACCTCATTGGAAATATAATTTGATGAGGAAGAAAATGGGTTATTTTTTAAATTTTGAAGTCTTCCATAATTCTTCCAAAAATTAAAATATCAGTCATCTCAGTTTTCATGATTTTATGGGAAATTTCTTTGGAACCTCGACTTCCCGAGGCTATAAGTTCAGATCCAAAAATCCCAATTTCTCTTAATAGGACTCATTGGAAGTATGGGATGATGAATATTACTTATAGAATGGTTTCCATGGTTAATACGTCACTTATCATGTTCAAAAAATTAAAACTGAGTCCATATTTTTCAGGCAATCAACTTGAAAATTTGGAAATAAAGTTTTATTAAATGAATTTAATTAAATATGAAATGGGTCCCACTTGGAGGCATGAATTTTGATGAAAAAAATTAATTAATGATAATTCAATAAAGTATTGATTAAAGTGATTTACTCCAAAAATAAAGGGTGTGTAAATGTTTAGAAGGACAAAACCCCAACTAGTTTAAGAAGCATTGGGAGTAGATTTTAAAATGAGAGAGCACCATCAAAGCAGGCTTAGAAGGTTGGATTATAAAATTTTCATATCATCAAGATAAAATGGTTCAACCATAAACATGAAACCAAGTATGAAACCATAAACCATAAACATAAACATGGTTCTACACTATTTTTCTCAAGCATTTATGCTTGTCTTTTTGAACTAAGTATAAGGTTGATATTTTTTAGTGTCTTTGTTTATTTCTTCCAAGACTCTTTCTCTAAAATATCATGTTCTATTTTACGACCATATATGTGACTCATAAATGTAAACCATGATTGTCTAAATGATTCATGGAGCTTTAGTCATTGCATTTGCCAAGCTTCATTTCTGAGCATGAGTTAATTGGTTTGCTAAAATTCTTTGTATTGTTGAATATCTTTCATGAAAATCAAAAGAGAACTACTGTAACATCCCTCTCTTACATGCACATGATTTGACTTATTCATTGAGGACACTTACATGCAAGTGATTTGGTTCATTATATGATTTTCTTCTTCCCTTATGGATTCCGATGATGATGCTTATGGATTATGTCGTTATGTTATTTGATTATCTATGTATAGATAGGTGCATTGACGGGTTTCTCTTGAGTGTGCAGGAAAATTGATAGATTGGGGATGTCAATGGCATCGATGGACCTCTTTGGACTCTGAATCGAGTCGGCGAGTGGACTGTATATGGTTTGGGTATTTCAGTTTTTTCATATGTCACATATGAGTAGGCATATTATGATGTTGTTATGGATCGTTGACCTATTTCATTGATGGATGCAGGTTGACGTTTTATTTCCAGTCAGAATCACATTAGGAGTAAAGGGGCCATGCAAAAAAACTGGATATTAAGGGAGAGGTGTGGAAACAACCTTGCCACAACCTACTGAAACTCTTGCCCTGGATTGAAATGTAGGTTAACGATTACCTATTTCGAGAGATCCACGATGTCGTGAGAGAAGACTGAGATAGTCGCTCACAAAGATTCTAAGGGGTGCGCAATAAGGCACGGTCCTTATTCCTTAGAGGCCCTTAGTCTCTCACAAGGTCTTCTGATGGAGTATTGACTCCAAGGGTTGGAAAACTACCAAAATCAGTCAAAGGTGAGTGTCACCCTTGGAGTACGTAGTGCATCTCAAAGGCAACGTCGCATCAATAAAACATGAATAAAGGTGAGTGGCACCCTTGGAGCACGTAGTGCGTCTTGAACGACACGTCATGATTTTTTAATAAAGGTGAGTCAATGAACCTAGGTGCCTAGAAAATGATATTTTGTTTTGACACGGTGAGCCTTAAAATAAATGTTAAATGAGTAAATTTTTATTAATTATAAAATTCCCTTAAAAAAATATAATAATTTCTAAGCCTAGTTGAAAATTAATCTTTGGTCTAAATAGGGTAAGAAGAATAATAAAAAAAAAAAACTAAATGATCAATTAATAAAAGGGGGGATGAAGAAAAATCAAGTTAAGAATTTAAAAGAGAAATATTTATCTAAATATTTAATTACTGATTATGTGCTAGACATGCTAAATTGGAACTAAGACAAAAAGGGGAAATGAATGTAAAAAATAATGTGGAAACATAGAAAGGAATCTAGTCTAATCTAACTAAATAACTGTCCTAAATAAAACACAACTAAGTTTTAGAAAGGCGTCAGTCATTAAAACGAAATAGAGGGAATAAAGGGACAACAAAGAGATTTTTTAGGAGCGCTTTTAGGATGGGTGAGGGAAAATGAAATTTAATTAAATTAAATAAATCAATTTCTGGTGCAACTAAGGGATCATGTGACAAGTGTATGGGGGAGAGTATTTCTTAATAAAACTTTAATAAAAATAAATTAATGTGCAATTGAGAAATGGTCACTAAGAAGAACTCTATAAAAGTAATGGTAGAGAAGGGAAATGGATCATGACTGGTATGCGTAATTTTATGCCGTCGGGATTGCCTTGACTGTTTTTTCTTGTGAGAGTTGGGATACCCATCTCGAAAAGAGAGTGGTATCTCAACCTTTGATGCGTGATGGGAGCTAGAGTTTCTGGTTGTGTTGTGGATAGCCCCTTTGCAGCTCGGGGGGATAAGGGGTAAGAAGAGTATCCCTAGTGTTGGTTGGGAGGCACCGATGAGGTCTTCATATTTATCAAGTGAGAGAAAGGAGCCACAACATCAACAAGTCCATAAATTGGTTATGGTACACATGTTTAAAATTTACATTTCTAAATTAGTTAAAAGTTCGTGTATATGGATTTATATGTTGATGGAATTTGTAATAAAATATGATATTATTTGAGAAAGTTTTCTTGATGTGGTTAGCTTGAAATAAATTTAGATAGATTTATATCCTTGATTATTATAATTTTCAATCACTATCTCCCTTACCCAACCCCTGCTCTTAATTTAAAGGATTGGTTCTCTGACCATTTTAGTTTCCAATTCTCTGTGTTGATGAAAGGGGCATCTCTCTATGCCCTCTTTCTTGCTCAACTTTTAAATATCGTTTTTATATCCACGCTTTGGTGTTTTTATCTCTTCACTTGGGTGTTTTTATCTTTGCACTTTTCTCAAGTTTTAAATCTTGTTTTTATCTCTATACTGTGGTGCTTTTATCTCGTCACTTGGGTGTTTTTATCTCTGTGCTTTTCTCATCTCTTAAATCTCGTCTTTATCTCTGCGCTTTGGTGTTTTTATCTTTGTGCTTGGATGTTTTTATCTCTGCACTTTTCTATCAACTCTTTTTATGCTAAATTTATTGATGCTAGATTAAGAGTCTTTAATGCTATATTCTCTCCTTTATGCTAAATTCATTGATGCTATATTCAGTGTCTTTAATGATATATGCTCTCCTTTATGCTATATTCATTGATGTTATTTTCAGATTCTTTAATTCTATAAGATCTTATTTAATGCTATATTCCTTATTGCTATATTCATTGATGCTATGTTCTGAGTCATTAATGCTATAAGCTCTTCTTTAATGCTATATTCCTTAATGCTATATTCAGAGTCCTTACATGTTATATTCTCTCCTTTAATGGTATTGTAAACTATTGTCTCACTGTGCCTTAAGAATACTGTGGATGGATAAAATATGTGGTCATAAGTTTACTCGCGCCATGATATATATAGCTAGGTGTGGATAGTCATGTGTGTAGTTTATTCTTCCACCATTAATTGAGTTGACACATAGTTGTTGAAAGGAGATCTTGTTGTGCACTGAGTTAAATGGATGATACTATTGCGCCTAAATGTAATATGATGTATGTTGAATTTACGACTTATATTTCCTTGCACAATACATATTGATGATGATATTAATTAGAAGTTATATTTATCGTGCATTTAAATTATAGTGTAAGTAAATGATTTTGTGGACCTTAGAATTTTGCGCAAATGGAATGTGATGAAGGGAATGTTGTTCTAGATAATTAATTTCTCGCATGCATAAAAGATAATGTATTGAAGGATTTTTTTAGTTACTTAGATGCCACAACAGTTTAATGAATATTTAACTCACGCCATTGATTTGTAGTGATATAATAATAGAATTACATGCACGAGTTAATTTAAGTGGGTGTGTCATTGATTCTTCATTTTTTTCTTGCACCTTGATTTTAATGTTAATTAATCTTGCGTCTTGAATTATTTGATTTATGAATTATTTAGTGGTTAGTTTCTCTTACACCTTTACTTAAGTCGACGTGTGACTATTCTTGAATTGTTACTCTCACGTGAAACAAATATTTAATATGGGTGTATGATGAATGGCAATATAGATTACCGTTGAATTATGATGATTGATGAATAGGATTGATGGATTGATCTAGATGATGAATGGAATTGTTGTTAGTGGGATGTAGAAACCTCCTTGTTCCTCAGAATAGTCACCAGCCTTGATACCTTAAATGGTTAAAAGCAATTGGAACCTGGTCTTGAGCGTTGCTTATGTGTCCCGGAGGTCCTAACCTTCTAGGGTAGGTTGGGAAGGTAGTATCTTATGTCATTATTATGATTACATTTATGATCCTTAAGTTAGTTTTATGTTATCTCATGTTATCATGGTGTTATCTGATGAGTATCCTAATGAGAGGAGTTGATAGATTTATGATTCGTACTGTCTATGGGTCATTAATTATTTCTATGAATGCAATGATTATGGGATGCTATTTATTTGTGTTAATGCATCAATATGTGTAGCGTTATTAATTGCAATGATGTGTCATCTTTATGTCATGAATTATTGATAATGTGTTAATATTGTTTCATTAATATATTGGATGATGTGTCAATGATGTTATTAATTGTGATGTATAATTCCTAACACACAAAAAAAATTGCATGTTGTATGTTGATTTTTTTTTCGTAACAACGAGGTCGTTACATATGTTATCAGAGTGGGTTCAACCCCACGACTTGGGTTCATTATGATTTCCACTGTATAAAAAATTTATTAATAATTTATCACTAATTAATTTGAATTGTATTCGTGTAGGTAATCATGGTTAGAGGACGTCACAGAGGAAGACGACGTTGTGATAGAGGAGGAGACTCAAAGCCTCTAGTATCATTCACACCAAAGAGGTCTAACCCCGAAGGAGAAGAACAAGTTATTGGACATGAACAGATTGTTGTGGGGGATGTGGTTGGGTTAATGAGGTCCTTTCAGAGGATGCCATAGGAATTTATTATCCATCTGTATAGAGATGAGGCTAGGGCATCGGTACCCCTTGAGGGTCCACCACGCATGCCAGCCGGTACTGGTATCATTCATCGAGAACTCGAGAAGGTCAATTTTTCTGAGTTCTTGGGTGCCATAGATGGTGTATCCACTGAGGCCTGGTTGAATAAAATGGAGATGTGATTTTCACTTCGCAACTACACCTACAACATGAAGTTCCATATGATAGTCTTTCAGCTGAAGGGGAGCAGTATTTTATGCTAGAAGATGCTCCTACCAAAACTAAGCATGGCTGTCGAATACGTGTCATGAGAACTATTCAAGGAGTGGTTCCGGGAGAGGTATATTTATGAGAAATTCATTGAGATTCATCTCAATGAGTTCAACACCTTATGATAGGGTGGTCTCACTGTGCTCGAGTATGAGGCCCATTTCATGGAGTTTCTTAGGTATGATCCACATCTGAAGACCGAGAATATCAAGGTCAACAAGATTTTGTTTGGCCTTAAATTCAACATTCATGGTAAAGTGAGGATCATAATTCCTTAAACATTGCACGATGTTGTCCAGAAGTCCCTCATAGCTGAGGAAGAGCTGATCAACATCAGTCAGAGAAGGACTCCTGCAAGAATGATAGGACATGCAACATATAATGCACAATAGCATCAGACAGCATCTAGACATCCATCAGGGTATCAAGGCACTCTAAGAGGATCCATGTTCATGACACCATGAAAAATGACACCTCAACAATGAATTCCCTACAGAGGACCACAACACCAACAACAATGTTGACCGCAATAACAACAATTCATGCTTGTTCAATTGAATATACTAGGGTTCCAGGCTGGTGGACCATCAACTTATACTTCGGGGACTAGGAGTAATGGGTAGAAGACCATATGTTGGGCATGCAGAAAGCCACATTACTAGCATGACTTCCCAGTCGAGAGGGCCAGAGCATCCGGGTTAGCTGAGCATACTATAGTAGGATATTTGGGCAAGGCCCACCGAATTCATGTAGGGGTGAATAATCATTAGGCCGAGCACTAGTCTACTGTGCTCGAGATGTTAGGTACCATCGTTGACTAGACATTTAGTGTTTTGATAGATCCAGGTTCTACAAAGAGCTTTATTTCTAGTGCAGTGCTAAAAATAATTAAGTTAAAGGTAGTCGAACAAGACGAGTTTAGCTATGTGGAAATGGCTTCAGGAGCCAAGCAGAAGGTTGGAGGAAAGGTTAAAGAATGTATCGTTAACCTGGGAGAATTGGTCACAAAGGAAAAACTGTATGTCATGATCTTAGGATCTTATGACGTCATGATCGGTATGAACTAGTTGGAATCACATGATTCAATACTAAATTGCAAGACAAAACAATTGAGTTTGACAAATGATGAGGGACAATGACAAGTGATTGTAGGAAGGAACCAGGGAGTTTCCCTAATGTTCATTTCTTCCCTACAACTATTGAAGAGCATGCACAAGGGATGAAATATGTATGCAATCCTTATGTTGAATGCAAAGGGCATGGTAGAAGGAATAGAAAATCTTATGGTAGTACGAGAGTTTGATAACATATTCCCAGAGGATTTACCATGTTTGTCGCCTGAGAGGGAATTGGAATTTACCATCGACGTACAACTTGGAACTGAACTGATAGCAGGAATGCCTTATCGTATGTTGACCCCTGAGTTACAGGAGTTGAAAATGCAACTGAAAGAGTTGTTGGACCTAGGGCTTATACATCCAAGTGTGTCGCCTTGGGGTGCACCTACTATTTTCATACGGAAGAAGGATGGGTCATGGAGACTCTGCATTTAATACCATCAATTGAACATGGAAACAATTAAGAACCAGTATCTGTTGCCAAGAATAGATGATTTGTTTGATCAAATGAAGGGTGTAACAGTGTTTTTGAAGATCCACTTGACATCAGGGTATCACTAGTTACAGATCAAGTAGGAAGAAATTCCTAATATCGCATTCAAGATGAAGTTTGGACATTACAAGTTTACCGTATTACCTTTTGGACTAACAAACGCCCCATGGGTATTCATGAGCTTGATGAACGGGGAGTTCCACTAATACTTGGACAAGTTTGTTCAAGTATTCATTGACGATATTTTGATATATTCTCGGATGATGGAAGAACATGAAGAACATTTTCACTTGGAACTACAGTGCCTACAAGAGACAAACATATATGGGAAACTGTCGAAATGCTCTTTTTATCAATCAAGGATTCATTATTTAGGGCATGTCGTCTCCAACAAAGATATCGTTGTGGATCCAGTGAAGGTAGAGGCTATTATGGAATGGCCTACACCGACAAACGTAACCAAAGTACACAGCTTCATGGGTTTAGCGGGATATTATCGACAGTTTGTCGAAGGTTTTTCGAAGATAGAAAATCTGATTACGAAATTACAGAAGAAGAACAAGAAGTTTGTATGGACCGAGAAATGATTTGAAGCATTTCAAAGTCTCAAGGAGTTATTGACAACAAGACCGATACTAAAAGTCCCTGACATGGACGAGGACTTCTTGGTATGCAAAGACACATCCAAGGAAGGCTTAGGAAGAGTCTTGATGCAAGATGGTTGAGTGATTGTTCACATCTCAAGGAAGTTAAGAAATCATGAGGAGAACTACGCGACACATGATTTGGAGTTATTATCTATTGTGTATTCCCTGAGAGTGTGGAGACACTACCTGGTTGGACAAAAATTCGAACTGAAAATAGACCACTATGGTTTGTAGAACATTTTTATGCAAAGTGACTTGAATGCACGACAAAGGCATTGGTCAAAATTTCTTAGCGAGTACAATTTCAAGATTACCTACATAAAAGGAAAAATAAAGAGAGTGGCAGATGCATTGAGTTGGATACCACACATATTTTTGGTGATACCTCTTCGAACGAATATTCATGATAATATTCTAACTCTACAATGCGATGACGACTAGTATAAATATGTTAAGAAAAATATATGACAAGACACCATGTTGGTACCAAAATTTGATGGATTTACTATGGAGAACGATGAATTAATGAGGTACAATGACCAGATTTACGTACCACCCAATGACAAGTTGAGAAGTTTGATCTTAAAAGAAGCTCATAGAGAAGTGTACAGGGCTCATCCAGGAGTCACAAAGATGAGGGCAGGACTTAAACCGTTACTCTTCTGGAAAGGAATGAAGGAAGACATAGTCAAATACATGGCAAGATGTCTAGAATGCCAACAAGTGAAGGATGGACATAGACATCTTGTAGGATTATTATAGGCACACACTATTTGAGAATCTAAATGGGAGGTCATTTCAATGGACTTCATTGTTGGATTAGCGTTGATGGAAAGGAGGCACGACTCAATTTTATTGGTAGTTGAAACTATGATGATGGGTGCACATTTTATCCATGTGCGTACAACGTATCAGGTACTAGACATAGCTATAGTTTTTATCATCGTGATAGTGATTTATCATGGCCTTCCTAAGAGGATCATATCCGATCGAGTATCAATGTCCATAGAACGATTTTGGATGAGTTTCCAAGAGGCCTTTGGAACCCAACTTAAATTTAGTACTGCATATCACCTGGAGATAGATGGGAAGACAGAAAGAATGAACCAAATATTGGAATACATGTTGCATATGTACGTGATGGAATAACAAAGGCGTTGGGAGGAGTTATTTCCATTTCTACAGTTTTCATACAACATCAACTATCAAAGCAACATTAATATGACGTCGTTTGAGTTTATTTACGGGCGACCGTGTTAGATTCCTTTGAGTTAGGATTGTCTTGAGGATAGGGTATTGGTAGGACTAGAAGTGATCCAAGAAATGGAAGAACAAATGAAAATGATAAGACACGTGATTAAGGAATCATAGGATCAACATAAGAGTTATGCCGATGCACATTGCTTGACCGTAGTTATGAAGTTGGTATAGTTTGCATACAACAACAACTATCAAAGCACCATTAATATGACATCATTTGAGTTTCTTTACGGGCGACTATGTCAGATGCCTTTGAGTTGGGATTGTCTTGAGGATAGGGTCTTGGTAGGACCATAAGTGATCCAAGAAATGGAAGAACAAATGAAAATGATAAGACAAAGGATTAAGGAAGTGCAGGATCGACATAAGAGTTATGCCGATGTGCATCGCGTTGGCTGTAGTTATGAAGTTGGTGATCGAGTCTTCTTGCAGGTGAAGCCACACAAGAGTTCGATCAAGTTTGGAAAGGGTGATAAAATCTCTCCTCGGTTTGTGGGACCTTTCGAGGTTGTGGAAAAGAAAGGGCACATAGCCTATCAACTAAGCTTTCCTGATTCTTTGAGGGGTATGCACGATGTTTTCATGTATCAATTTTGAGATATTATGTTAGTGATCCTACACATGTGATTGACATGAGTTCTTTGTAGGTATTGGAATAGGGTGTGCTCACGGTGGAGCCAAACTGCATTTTGGACCATCTCATTCAACGGCTATGACATTGAACAATCGATCAAGTCAAGGTCCAGTGAGAAAATTATAGTCCACACTCGGATACCTAGGAGAACACATGTGATATGCACCAACAGTTTCCATTTCTATTTGATAGTTAGACATTTGGATCTTGTAAGATAATTTATTTTCTGCACTTATATACTGTGAAACTTTGGGAGGAAGTTTAAAACAAGAGGGGGTGTATGTAACATCTTGCTCTTGTATGCACATGATTTGACTTATTCCTTGACAACACTTGCATGCAAGTGATCCACTTAATTATATGATTGTCTTCTTCACTTATGGATTCCGATGGTGATTCTTATGGACTATGACATTATGTTATTTGATTATCTATGTATAGACAGGTGCTATTGACAGGTTTCTCTTGAGTGTGCAGGACACTTGATATATTGGGGATGCCAATGGAATTAGTGGACCTCCTTAGAATCTAGATCAAGTCAGGGAGTGGACTATATATGGTTTGGGTACTTTGGTTTTTGCATATGTGACATATGAGCATGTATATTATGTTGATTAAGGTTGGCTGTCATTGATGTCAACCCTTGAAGAAAGCCCCGTAGCACAAAGGTTTCGGTAATGGACCCAATATTATTTGATGTAAATATGACTCATTATTGCTTTGCCATGGTTGATAAGAAGTAAATATGGATGAACTCCAAAGTGGTCTCCTTATGGTGAAAGCCCTCACGGGAAGACACTTTGTGGAGTAAGCGAACTCATGCTTAAGTGCGGAATAATGAGATGAAGGAAAGTGAACTTGTTAGGGAAAATATCCTAGATGGATAGTTCTTGTCATGTCATTTCCGGTCGTATGTGGAACGTCACATAATTCCTCACGATTAGAGAGTTATGGCCATGAGAAGTTGGAGACCCCATGTTTGGGTAATGGATCCAAGTTTGTTTGATGGGTAACAATATGATTTATGATATATTTTTAGATAATACTATTCTATATGGATAGTACATGTCATGCCATTTCTGGTGGTATGTAGAACGTCACATAACTCCTCACGGATTGAGAGTTATGGCCTTACGAAGTTGGAGGATCCTCATATGTCATCTAGAAGCCCCAAAAGGTCAAAGTAGTCAAAGTAGTTTAAGAGATTTTAAAAGGTAAACAATAAAGTGAAGTGATGAGTGTATTATAATTCAAATTGAATACAAAATAAATTATTTCAATAATAAATTTAATGGAGAAATTAGAAGTGGACCCAACCCTAAAATAAGGAAAGTGGGCCAAGTGACCTAGAAGATGTTTTTTAAGGAAGCTACTTGGAGAGTATAAATAAGAGACAAGGCTCTCTCATTTGAAATAAACTTGAGCATATTGAATATCTATAGGTGTATGAGGTAACCAAATGATATCTAAGCCTAAATTCTGAGTAAAGTGAAGAAAAGAGGGCTGAAATGCAAGGAAGGATAAATTCTTTTGATGGTGCTTTCTAAGGTATGTTATTTACAGATCATCTCACCATTTTCGCTATAACTTTTTTTCTATACTGATTCAGATCCTGAAATTGATATGCAAGTGAGAAAAAATATCCAAGTATCTATGGTAACCAATTCATCTTGTGGGTCATTGTATTTTTGGAGTTACACTACGTGGAAAATAGGGTTTGTGGCCAGTCCTGAAACTAGTCAAAATCAGGTGTTTCGGGTAAAAATGTCATAACTTCTTCATAATAGATCCAAATTCAGTGAGACCAAATGTGTTAATTAGGTTATAGTATTTATCATTCTTTGTAATAGTTTTATATCAATGAATCAAACATTTTGTGTGGGGCACTCTCTACAAGGTCGCTCTCTAGAATAAGCCAAAATTCAGCAAGGTATGCCATTTTTGCTATAAATCCTTTTATGAGATGTTCCAAGTATTGACACTTGGGAGAATTGTATAAAACACACTGAAGAACATTGTGTATCATTTTTTTATATTTATACATTACAGGTTCAAAGTTATGATTACTTCAAGTTAGGGTTGTTGACTAATCCAAAACTAGGCATGTGAGACTAAAGAAAAGTTTGATGAAAATGATAGTCTCTTGTTTTTAAAGTTAAGGAAGGTTTGCAGGAGTGTGATCATATACACCAGGTCTATTAAAGAGATACAAATCAGATTTGGATGATGAAATTGATGAGGGCTTTTGGTTGTGGTACATGTTGAGTACATGGTTGAGATAAATAGTTGATGAGTTGGCACATACATGAGGTGTATAGTTGATGATGTTGGTACATATTGATGAGTCATAGTTTATGAGTAGTTGACACATGATTGGTACATAATTTGTACATGGTTGGATGCACTTGTTTATGGTACAAGTTGATTACAGGTTGGTGCATGGTTGATGCACTTGTTTATGGTACAAGTTGATTATAGGTTGAGGTACAGGTTGATGCATTGTTGATGCATGGTTTAGATTTATTGGTATAGGTTTAAAATAGTATATCTCACAGTGATCGTGTGACAGTGGTTCCATCATTCTACTTCTAATTCAAGGTGGTAGGATGGGGCAAGGACAGGTGGTTGTAGCCACCTTCCGGTTGTAGCTAGAGAACATTGGGGGTTGTAGCCTCCTTTTGGTTGTAGCCAAAGAATTGGGGAGTTGGAGCTTCCCTCAGGTTGTAGCCTGAGAAACTAGGGAGTTGGGGCCTCCTTCCAATTGTAGCTGGAAAACAAAGGAAGTTGGTGCTTCCAATGAATGTAATTATTCAAGACATATAAGAAAAAACATTCCATGGTTTTCTCCCAATTTGGGTTTCCACGTAAAACACTGGTGTACTGTGTATATGTGTGATTGTTTATTTCTTACTGCTCATTATTGGATAATAATTCTACATTGATATAACATTTGAAGAAAAAGGATTATAATTACGCTATTACTAATTTAGCCCCCCTCTCAGTAATCCAACATATTATGATGTTGTTATGGATCATTGATGTTTTTAGTTGATGGATGAACATTGACATTTTCTTGCTAATCATACTCAAATTAGGAGTAAAGGGGCCATGCTCAACAATCAAATATTGAGGGAGAGGTGTGGCAACATCCCTACCAAAACCTACTGGAACTCTTATTGTGGCTCACATTCTAGGTTAACAATTACCTAGTTCGAGATATCCACGATGCCATGAGGCCAGACTGATACAATCGCTCACAAATATTCTAAGGGGAACACAATAAGGCAAGGTCCTTATTCCTCAGAGGCCCTTAGTATCTCACAAGGTCACATGATGGAGTATTGACTCCAAGGTTTGGAAAACTACCAAAATCAATCAAAGTAATGTGGCACCCTTGGAGCCCGTAGTGCATCTTTAAGGGAACCTCTCATCAATACAACATGAATAAAGGTGAGTGACACCCTTGGAGCACGCAGTGCATCTTGAAGGGCACGTCGTTATTTTTTAATAAAGGCGAGTCAATGAACCTAGGTGACTAGAAAAAAATATTTTGTTTTGACATTGTCAGCCTTAAAATAAATGTTAAATGAGTAAATTTTTATTAATTATAAAATTCTCTTAAAAAAAAAATTCTAAACCTAGTTGAAAATTAATCCTAGGTATAAATAGGGTACGAAGAAAGAAAAAAGTAATGATCAATTAACAAAAGGGGGGATGATTAAAAATTAAGTTAAGAATTTAAAAGAGTAATATTCATCTAAAGATTTAATTACTGATTATGTGCTAGACATGCTAAATTAGAACTTAGAGAAAAAGGGGAAATGAATGTAAAAAAGAATGTGGAAACATTGAAGGGAATCTAGTCTAGTATAACTAAAGAAATTTTCTAAATAAAACACAACTAAGTTTTAGAAAGGCATCATTCATTAAAAGGAAATAGAGGGACTAAAGGGACAACACAAAACGTTTTTCAGAGCGCTTTTAGTTTGGGTGAGAGAAAGTGACATTAAATTAAATTAAATAAATGAATTTTTGGTGGAACTAAGGGATCGGGCGACAAGTGTACGAGGGAGAGTATTTACTAATAAAATTTTAATAAAACGAATTTAACATGCAATTGGAAAGTGGTCACTAAGAAGAAATTTATAAAATTAATGGAAGAGAAGGGAAATGGATCACGACTGGTATGCATAAGGTTATGCTGTTGGATATTCCTTGAATTTTTTTTCTTGTGAGAGTTGGGATACCCAAATTGAAAAGAAAGTGGTAGCTCGACCTTGTGAGGAGAGCTGTGAGCTAGTGTTTCTGGTTGTTTTGTGCATGGCCCCTTTGCGTCTCGGGGGGCTAAGTGGAAAAATGAGTACCCCTAGTGTTAGCTGGGAGGTGTCGGTGAGTTATTCACGGTTAGCAAGCAGGAGCAAGGAGGATCGCTAGCAGCTGAACAACATCAACAAGTCCATAAACCGGTTATAGTACACATGTTTAAAATTTACATTTCTAAATTAGTTAAAAGTTTGTGTATATGGATTTATATGTTGATGGAATTTGTAATGGAATATGATATTATTTGAGAAAGTTTGCTTGATGTGGTTAGCTTGAAATAAATTTAGATGGATTTCTATCCTTGATTATTATAATTTTCAATCACTGTCTCCCTTACCCAACCCCTGCTCTTAATTTAAAGGATTGGTTCTCTGACCTTTTTATTTTCCATTTCTCTGTGTTGATGAAAGGGGCATGGCTCTACACCCTCTTGCTTGCTCATATTTTAAATCTCATTTTTATCTATGAGATTTGGTGTTTTTATCTCTGCGCTTGGTTGTTTTTATCTGTACACTTTTCTAAGCTTTTAAATCTCATTTTATCTATGCGCTTTGCTTAGCTTTTAAATCTCGTTTTTATCTTTGTGATGTGGTGTTTTTATCTCTGTGCTTTGCTCAACTTTTAAATGTCTTTTTTATCTCCACGCTTTGGTGTTTTTATCTCTACGCTTGGGTGTTTATCTTTGCGCTTTGCTATAATCTCTTTTTAAGATAAATTCATTGATGCTATATTCAGAGTCTTTAATGCTATATGCTCTCCTTTATTCTAAATTCATTGATGCTATATTCAGAGTCTTTAATGATATATTCTCTTGTTTATGCTATATTCATTGATGTTATGTTCAAAGTCTTTAATTCTATAGGCTCTTCCTTAATGCTATATTGCTTGATGCTATATTTAGAGGCCTTAAATGTTATATGCTCTCCTTTAATGGTATTGTAAACTGTTGTCTTGCTGCACCTTAAGAATACTGTGGATGGATAAAATATTTAGTCATAAGTTTACTCGTTCCATGATATATATAGCTAGGTGTGGATAGTCATGTGTCTAGTTTATTCTTCCAGCATTAATTGAGTTGACGCATAGTTGTTGAAAGGAGGAGATATCCTTGTGAACTAAGTTAAATGGATGATACTATTGTGCCTAAACGTAATATGATGTATGTTGAGTTTACGGTTTAGATTTCCTTGCACAATACATATTGATGATGATATTAATTAGAAGTTAGATTTATCGCACGTGTAAAGTATAGTGTAAGTAAGTGATTTTGTGGACTTTAAATTTTTGCGCAAATGGAATGTGATGAAGGGAATGATGTTCTAGATAATAAATATCTCGCGCACGTAAAAAAAGATTTATTGAAGGATTTTTGTAGTTACTTAGGCGCCATAACAATTTAATGAATATTTACCTCGCACTGTTTATTTGCGGTTGTATAATAATAGAAATACATGCGTGACTTAATTTAAGTGAGTGTGTGATTGCTTCTTCATTTTTCTCTTGCACCTTGATTTTAATATTAATTAATCTTGTGGCTTGAATTATTTGATTTATCACTGATTTAGTTGCTAGTTTATCTTGCGTCGTTACTTAAGTTCACATGTGACTATTCTAGAATTGTTACTCTCGCATGCAACAAATATTTAATATGGATATATGATTGATGGAGATACAGATTACCGTTGCGCTATGATGATTGATGAATAAGATTGATGGATTGAACTAGATGATGATTGGACTTGTTTTTAGTGGGATGTAGACACCTCCTTATTCCTTAGAATAGTCACCATCCTTTAGACCTTAGATGGTTAAAATCAATTGGAACCTGGGCTTGAGCGTTGCTTATGTGTCCTGGAGGTCCTAACCTTGCAGGGTAGGTTGGGCAGGTAGTATATTATGTCATTATTATGATTATCTTTATGATCCTTAAGTTAGCGCTATGTTATCTCATGTTATCATGGTGTTATTTCATGATTATCCTAATGAGAGGAGTTGAGAACTTTATGATTCGTACTATCTATGCATCATTATTTATTTGTATGAATGCAATGATTATGGGCTACTATTTAATTTTGTTAATGTGATGATATGTGTATCATTATTCATTTCAATGATGTGTCAGCTTTATGTCGTGAATGATTGATAATGTGTTAATGTTGTTTCATTAATATATTGGATGATGTGTCAATGATGTTTTCATTAATTGTGATGTATAATTCCTAACGCAATTTTTTTTTACCTGATGTATGTCTCTTTTGTTGTCGTAATGGCGGGGTCATTACAACTACTTCAGGATGTAAAATTAATGATTTTTAATGCTTTGGGATTTCTAAACATCAGATTTTTGGATTATGCCCATCAAATTCTTTTCAGTTTTGAATGTCGAACTCATTTAAAGTTCTTTAAAATGATCAACATCATTTAATTCTTTCTGTTATGATAATATATGGTTTTATATTCTGTTTGCATGCATTTCAAAGGGTTTTAATAATGAATGTGAACACAAATTTACTTTTATATTTAATCCTTTCATTATTGTTTTATTGTAAAGAAGTTGCTTGTTCCATTTCCAACAAAATGTTGCACTCAAAGAGCATCTAGTTATCAAGAACCATTTCATATAAAAATTAAAGAAATAAATATTTGGGGTTCAATGTCTATCATTCTCTCATTTGAAATCCCAATCCAAGAACATCAAGCTACATTTTTCATATTATAATAGAGCAGTGGCACCTATATAAAAACACATGGGGATTTTAACATCTTGAGGTTTCTATTGGGATTGTGACCAATCAGAACATCAACATTTTTGGCGACTCCGTTGGGGACCAATTTGTTTTCAATAAATATTATACTTTTTAGGATAATATATTATTGGAAAACTAGAATTTTTTTGGTTGAATTTTTGAAAGAAGATCTAGAGATTGATTCAAGATGAACTGGGTTCTTAAAAACCTTCTTCAAGGAGCACTAAATGGACTTGAAGATATATTTTTTAAGTTTCATCCAAAAATCACTTGTGATAGCTTCTATAGAACCAAAGAATCATCCAATATTTGGGAGGATGATCTCCCTTATGACTCCATCATAAAAACTCTATATTTTTATGAAAAATGTCATGGTGAGTTCACAAAAAATATTTCATAATTTCAAGAAGATATATTTGAAGATTCCCTCGAGGAGTTTCTTTCATGTTTTGATGATATTTTTCCTACCCCATAAATCCCAAAAAATGTGGTACCACCTACAATAAAGGGAGAAGTTACTCAAAGAAACAAACAGTTTCATAGAATTCCACTCAATTTTCAAGGAGAAGTTCATCCTTTGGCAAATATTTCCATGGAAAAATTCCCATGTTTTTCAGAAATACTTCACATGATGAAGATAAAAAATTGATTAAATTTGAAAGTTATTGTGAGATTTATAATGTGGTTGAAGACGAAATTGCATGCCAATTATTTATCCTAACTCTAAAGGAAGATGCTAGTGAACATTGCTGCCTAGAACCATCACTAGTTGGGGCTCACTAGAAAATTTATTTGTCGAGAAATATTTCCCAAGGAAAGATCGATATTCTCTTTTCTTGAAGTTGGTGGAAATATAGATGAATGAGGAATATACAGTCAAAGATTTTACTTTCATATTTATGAAAGTTCTTCATGAAATTCCTTAAGAAATATTTCCAAATAATGTCATCATTTTTAGTTATTATGAAAATTCCTTGCCCGTGAATCTAAGTTTTTTATTGAAGCAAGAGGGAAATTGTACTTGGAAAGAGTTAATGCAATGAGCTCAAGTCATTGAAAGAAATATTCATGAAGCTAATGATAATCTATTAAACTTTCCAATATTTTTGGAAGACAATAGAGGAATGGATTTTGAAGAAAAACTTGATGAAAGACATGATTTTTTTTCCAGATATTGTTCTTTGAACTGAAAGTGAGAATCCCAAACCTTCAATTCAAGGAGAATACCATCATTTACATGCTCCATTGGAGGGAAATTTCAACCTCTCATGTGATCAATTTGAGAGTGATGATCATAATGGGTTTAAATCTGAATTTAAAGAACCTCCACTTGATGTACACAAGGATTTCATTCAATATAATCATGATGAAAATTTTGCAGCAGATTCTCAAATACCACAACCGGTTTATACAAAGCCACAAGAGGAATGTATACATTGGCTAAACATAGGTAATGATGAGAGTCATGATTTTACATCAAACGTTTATAATCAAATAGAGTTTAATAAAGAAGATATCCTCCAAGCATCAAGAGAAGGGAATTTGCAACAAGAGGATTCGTGGGTGATATGTTTTATTGTTGAAGATAATGAAGTTGTTGGTGAAAAACAAAATAAAACCTTAAATTTCTCCAAAAATGTTCAACAACAGTATATATTTTCAACCTCATAATGCAAACATGGTCATTGCATGAAGGAAGAATGCTTTCAAGACATTGTTGATGAATAAAAAATCTTGGATGTGATGGGTGATAAGGAGAAACATGAAGAAATTTAAAATGGAAAACTTCTCTTTCAACCAAATATTGTAGCACTCATGGGAAACCAAGGGTTTATTTTATTGAGTCATGGTTCCAAAGCATTGTTTTCCAAGCGGTGCAATCAGATTTTGGGCACAGTCGGTTCAATTTTACTTCAATATACTATGGACATGATCTTGATTCCTTGATAAAAACACTGATATATTCCCCAACTTTGGATTTCATTCAACAAATCAATTGGATGCTTGAGTGGATCCATTGGAAATCTACTTATACTTGAAAAGTGTCCCTTTCCTCCAAGTAGATTAGGGTAGGTAGAACTTGTCTATACATAGTTTGTTTCTTTTAGTCAAAGTCTTACACAATAAAGCAGTTTCTAGATGAAAATATTGTTTAAATATGACTCCATAGCCCAATGGAGAAGGTAACTGGTCATATTTTTGTGTTCTTAGCAACCCATAGGGGGTCACACTCACATAGTTAGAGTCATATTTTGATAAAAAAATTGGTCACCTTGATTTTCCACTCTTTCAAATAGAAACAAATTACATCAAAATGATGAATTTTTGCATACTCATCAGCTCATGGTGTAGCCATCAACCTCATATTCATCATACATTTTATAGAATCAAAATCATAGTCCATATGACTGAGATAATCATGCAAGAAGAGCTTTGAAGAATTGCAAGAATAAATTTTTTAAGTGTTGTGCCTCTTTTTCCTCTTTGTTTTCGAATTTTTGACTAAGTACTCTCCTCACTTAGTCATTTATTTCACCTTACGCTCCTCTCCATATCCATACTTAACCATTTTTACAACTTCCTCAACTTCCTTTCTCATCCCTTTCCTTCTCTTCTCATCGCATACTCTCATCTCATACTTAACCATTTTTCCCTCTTCCACTCTACTCTCCATACTCCATATTCCGCACTTAGCCATTTTTTTTTTATTTTCATTCCTTACTCTCCTTTCCTTAACCATTTATACGTTGATATTCCATCTCCTTTTCTTACTTAACCATTTTTATGTTCATTTTACCATTTTCTTTTATTTCCATTTTCTTTATTTTTCTTATCCATTTTCACTTCCATTACTTCACTTTCCATTTTCCTTTTCTTTTTCCTCTTTCCATTTATTCTTATTTTCCATTTTCTTTTTCTATTTCCCTTTTTCCTTTTTATTTTCTTTATCTTTTCCATATTCATGTTATTTTTATATTTCACATAACTCTTCCCCAACACTTAGTCATATTTCTTATGACTTACGTGTTGATTCTTGTGGTAGCATTGAACATGTATTTCTGCACAGGTCTATGTGTCTAGATGTGTGGAAATCATCTAAATCGTTATACTATTGAATTTAATTTCATTAAAGGAATGATTAAAGTAAATTGCTTTTATTAATTAATTATGTAATTAGTTAATTGAGTTATTTGAGGAAAGTGGTAAAAGTACTTAGCATGTAATCAAGTAGCATGTAATATTCACATGCAATCTAAATCTCAAGTGATATTAGAAATATATTATAACTCACGATTATAAAAGAAAGAATAAGGTGAATGAGAAGTGATGTAGGAGCATCGTCATCAAAGCGCAAGTGGAAGACAACTCAGCATCCTAGCGTGCCTTTTGAAATAATTTTGAATTTTAAATGATGGCGTATCTTGTAAATCTTTTTGAATATATTGAAATTAAAGAAGATCATAAATATTTGGAGGTTGAATGATTACATGAGATCGATGTAGATCATATTTCCTTTAATGTAATAGATTGTGGTACAGATCTGGAGCATTCACTCTTATCTGTCTATCTTGAACATTTATTGTAATAAATCCTTAGTAGTTGAAAGCTTTTATTTTGATAGGATAGCTCTAAGATAGTTGGAGGAAAAAATCTATGACCCCTCTTGTAAAAATATGTCTATATGTTGCCCAAGAGAGGTTGCTGAAGGTTGTTATTGCTACTGATATTTAGTAGAATATTGATGAATGTTATTGTTGTTGAAGCTTACATAGTTGTAGTCATGTATATAACATTTGAATGAATATAACATAGGACATTGATCCAAAGTGCCTGGTGTTGTTGTTACTGTGTCTATCTGAATGAATGGTAGGCTTTCTTTTTAAATTATTTTCTCTTTTATTACTTGTTATCATGTATGCATGAATTATACTATTGAATGTATGAATCTGTGAGATATTAGATACGTTTCAATTGTTTCTCTTCTATGAGCCAGTGCAAGAAGTGCATAGTGTCCGCAAGGTGTATGTTGACAGAGATTCTTTCAACTCAGAAGCTTAGAAGATATAACATTAAGTTTGCGTATGCAAGGATTTC
>JASDQU010883780.1:20158-33773 GCA_032191745.1 Picea mariana | reverse complement strand
AATAGGAGAAGCACCCAGAGGTCGATAAGGCCCCATGTCTGTGTCATCAAAAAAAAAAATTGTAATTAGACCTTGGACAAACATAAAAACATTTGCATATGATAAAACTCACAAAAAACATTTAAAAAGTGAAAAAATGTGTACTTCTTACCTAGATCTCCCCATTGAGCATCCTCAGGTAGGGCCAAGTCCGGATCCCCTCAGAAGTCCAACCCGGCATAGGCATAATCATCGACCATCAGCATCTGTGGTCGCAACCAGTCAAAGAAGGAATCATTGTATTTGATGATTGGTCCAGCTACATGTCGGGCCATGAGGTTACACCACCTCAACATCCTCGGATCCTTTGGAGCCGGTAAACCCCACTCAACCTGCAACCTCAGCAAGGGAGCCCTCTCAAGAAATAAGGACACCAATAGTGACCCATACCTGAATTGCTTCAGGTCGCCTCTCCTACATTTAGTCAACTTCCCCTTCACGCTACAAAGGACTGCGTCTAACCAGTTAAAGACCCGAGGCTCAGTACACTCTATGGCATACTGAAAGTAGCTCTAGAGAGCCATGTGTGGAGCAACGCTCCCATCCATATGAGAAATGGTGAACAAAATAGTGCGAAGAGTCAAATCCTGGACCCCCAAAATGGCCCCTTTTCCTTTGCTTCGTTCCGCCTCTGGAACACAGTACCGACGGCAATATTCACTCATAGGCAGCCCACCACCTTGGCTACAAGTCAAGCTAGCGTGGTACCCACGCCATGATAGTCCTGTCAGAAAATAAATGTTCTCGATATCCAATGACAATGTGTGGACCCCTACGTGGAATACTTGTTGGTCCACATCCCACATATGAATGAGGCACCCCAACAGCCTGACTTGGGCCCTCATACCTGGGATCCGAAGAAATTTCAGGAGACCATAGTCTCGCAAATCGGCAATGGTGCCCAGGTTATTCCCAGCAATAGCATCATCTTCTTCATGCTCTCTTTCATCATCTTCTTCCAGAACCATGGTGATAGCCAAATGCCTGCACAAGAACCATAAGAAGAAGGTCAGCAACTCTCTTCAAGTCTTGGTACATTTTTCATTGAGCAAACATCAAAGAAAATTTTCATTTTGCGGTTCTCGCAGGTGCCCCTTTAGCACAGTGTGAGGTTCTCACAGGTACCTTTGGGGCCACCTGTGAGAATCATGCATTCTCACAGGTCCCGTGTGGCTAGCCTGCGAGAATGCCTGAGCGCAAATTTTAGCCTTGAAACAAGCTCAAAAACTTGAAATTTACCAATGAAAACAAAAAATTGAACCATGAAAAGATAGAAGACAAGGAGCTTACCTCACTGTCGGAGATGGTTCACCAAATGGTTGTTCGTACCTTCCGCAATCGAGCATCGAAATTCAAGGGCAAAAGAGGGGTTTTGGGCTAAAATCTTGGCAAAGTTACAATGACTATGGTAAAAGAACTTTTACCCACTTATATTTACTTTTTACCATTTTTGTTGGTTTTTATAATTGTTTTATTTATCAAACCTAATGTCTAATACCCCTATGAGTGCGACTTTTTGCAGATATGACGACTTCGACGTCCATACGCAGGGATACAGATATTTTCTCTTTTTCATCACATGTTTGAATTGTTTTTTATGGTTTTTTGCACAAAACCTCGAGCTTGGTCTTTGTCCGTTCTCACGCTCGAAAATACATGAGAACGTAATCGAGCACACTTCTATCACTTTTTCAGGCTCAACAAGGTTATACGAAAAAGGAACCCCCTGGATTCCTCTTTAAGCTCTTTTCATACTCTCTAAACATGAAAATATTGCCGAGCAATCTTGTTATTTTCGCGCTCGTTAAAGTATTTGAAGAAAGCGTCTGTTGGGCGATAATTTATCTCTTTTCCGGTCTCATCAGACTATTTTATGAAAAAGGAACTGAGAGAGTTCTCTTTTGAGTGTTTTTCAGACTCTATAATCATGAAAAACCTTCGAGTTTTCTATCTTTGGACTCATTACACAAACATTGAAAGACCTGTAATGGGACCGAACCACTCCTTCCTAGGGTTCGTTAAACATACTCCGAGGGACTCATCCGAAGGATGATATTACATCAACAAGCATATGTTATCCTCCTCAAACTTTCGTAAAAATAAAGAGGTACTCACCGAAAATGGTGGGGGAAAATTTTGGGAAAGGGATGTGTTTTCGTATTCATATTATTGGCAGTAAGTGTCACTCTTGAACATGACACCCCCTTGTCCATTATCTAAATCCGGTTTGGGAAATCCATTTGTCTCTCATTCGACTTGCTACAAGGTCATATCCTGAGTTGTCTCTGAGTCAGTGCTGCCAAATCATTGGTCATGTCATTCATATGTTCAAGAGAAGTTCATCTGAAACCTCTATTGAGTCGGCCATCTACAATTGTCCATTCTCTCTGTGATGACCTTCCTTGTGTCCAGTTCAGCTTACATCATACTCTGTTTCACCTTCAAAATCTATTACTCATTTCGTGTCATTGATGGGGGATACATCAAGGCCCTCCTATGGCGAGTTTTGTTCTGTCAACTCCGGCTCATTATCCGGAAACAAGACTTAGAAATTATTTGGTAGCTTGGAACTTGCATGCCTCAATGGTAGGTTTCCTCGCTTTCGACAATGGGTTTTCATCATTGACCCCTGATCAAGAGATTTCGTCGAATGTTCGACCTCAACTCATTTATTCACATTCGGTGGATTGTACTAGTGTACCTTGGGAGTCATTGACATTAATGGTGATTTCCCTCGCACTTGTTAATGGTTTCATCAATGACTGGTAATCAAGTGGTTTCTACCACGTTCGACTTCAGCACATGTAATCACATGGTTAGATTCATACTTTCAGGTGACGGGATTGAAGACCATGGGTCTCATCTCTTTGATCTAGGCTGCGATGGAATATGTATAATTTGTTGACACATAGATCCACTTTGTATGTCTTGTGGCTATGTCGTCTTAATTTGAATCTTCTTGCATGGATCCACAGTGTATTATTGGTGGCTATGCGATATTTTGACAGCATGGATCCACAATGTATTATTGGTGGCTATGCGATATTTTGACAGCATGGATCCACGGTGTATGATTGGTGGCCATGACCTATGTTTATGATGTCATCTATCTGTGATCTAAGTATGGGAATGCCTACCTCAGAACTAGTATGATATTCTACAGATGCTTGGTTGTTTGCAGGTTTTCGATTAGGTGCGCTCCTGGTTTTCGACACACACACACAGTTTACAAAGTATTTTGGCTGTCACTGCTTCTGGCCTCATACTTTGGGGGGCATTTTGTTACACATGTTTTTGGTCATATTGGTGATGTATTAACAATGGTGTACTCAGGTTCCCAACAAGAACTTTCTCCTGAGAAAAGTGGCATTTATCTCCTTCCAGAAAACATATTTTTAAAGTGAGTTCGCAATCTGCCTATAGCCTAGGGTGCGAGAATGCCTCATTCTCGCATGCCACCTTCATCTAGGGTGCGAAATTCTCGCAGGTTGCTCTATACATAGGGTGTGAACTTGTTTTTAAGCTTAGAAAAGAGAAGAAGTCTCTAGGGTTCTAGAAGGGAATCTTCCAGAGAATGAGTTGGCATTCATATGGTTGTCATTTTACTGGCTTCTCTGATTTGATGGGATCATTCTCATCCATGTAACCATCTCACCCTCTCCTATATATTGAAAGGATTCTCGTGGAAAAGGTTAAGCAAGCTTAATTGAAGAATTGGTGAAGGAATTGTGTGAAGAACCCTGCTTGAACAAAAGATTGGAGACTCTAGTAGGTCTATCAAGAGAAATTGGATCTTCTTCATGCAAGTACAGAACAAGTGTGTGTGTTGGAACCAAGAGTCACCAAAAGGAAGCTTGCAACATCAAGGCGATCAGGTTGTATCTTCTACTTTCAATTAATATGATACAGCAGCATGTCCTTTTCCCATAAAGTCATTCTTACTTTATTGTGTAATTCCTTGATCATATGCATAAGTTGACGATTGAATACATTTTGCTATCTTCACTTTGGTTGGTTTGTGTTGTCTTGGTCTTGACCTCACAAGAGCACCGGAGCGAAGCGAGAGCAAAAGAGACCTAAGGAAGTGATACAAAGGTATGTCACGTGTTCCTCCTTACTAGCTAATTCAATGGTCGTAACTTAGGGAAAGAGTCATGTCCTGTCCTGTTTTGTTCTAGATCCAGGTGGATCTAGGGAGATCTGTTAGTGTCCGCACCTACCAATTAGTCCAATAACATGGCCAATAACAATAAGATCAAATCACTAGAATAATTGGTGTTGAAGATTGGGTATGACCCAACAAATGTCAAGGAAACTGAGGAATTATTAAAGAATAAGAATGTCGATATAGCATCCTTGAGAAAGCAACTAAATCTTCCAGCTACTGAAGATTCACAAGCAAAAGAGGTGGTTGAAACTGAAGGCCACAAAGAAGAAATGTTGAATCTTATCATGGAACATAATGCACAGACAAGAGAGATGGAAGCATAAATGGATAAACTAATAAAAGAGAAAGAACAGAATGTGCAAATTGCCATTATCCCACTAGAGGAAGTCCCTCTATTAGGAGTTAGAACAAAAAAAGAAGCAACATCAGTAGAGATTCCATCAGCAATCCCAGTACAAGTTTCAGATGCATATGAGAAACTTGTGAAGTCTATGGAAGACATGTCCCTCCAAGGGGAGGAGATCAGAAAACTACAAGAAGAATTAAAAAACCTACAAGAACTGAAGTCTATGTTCCATGCCAGCTACCATGCAGAAATGCATAAATCTCAAAGGCTTAGTCAACAACTACAGAAAGAGACTGCCATGGCAAAGACCTTAGCCTAAGCTAAGGAAAACATCTGGGTGGATATCAACAAGTCTATGGAAGAAATCTGGCCATCCATATAGATCATCTTTGAACAACATGAATTGGTACAGAAGGCCAAAGAAGCAATTGGGAAAATCAAAGAAGGGCTAGGGGAAAGACCTGCAGAGGCCACTGAACTCATCAGATTCCTAAACTCCAAAAGCAAGCAGGAGTTAGAAGAAATAGAGATTTAATACAAGACAGAGACCATCCTTGAGATCAAGAAGGTCCTAACCAAGAAAGGATTGATGTTGTAGCTGGAAGAGAAGGCTAATGTGATGGACATAGGAGTGAAAATATTTTTCAGTAAAATTGAAGTACTACATAAGAAAGGTCTTCCTGGACTATTAGTACTCAATGACAAACTAATCACTCTATCAGATTACAAGCAAAAGATCAGTGCAATGGCAAAGAACAGTTCCAAGTTTGCAGGGATATAGGGAAGCATTACTGGTAAATCTTTCCTAGAGACATTATAGTTGGACCTGAGTATTCAACATGAGATAATACATATCTTCATCACCAAGCCCACTTTTGCTGAGTATACTGAAATGGATGAGATATACAGAAAGTTACTCAAGGTTTCCATCCCAGGTAAAAAGAGATGGGAAGAACTATGTTATTTACTTGAGTAAAGATAATTTTGAGGTTTGAGTCAACATGGAGCATCCAACCAAAGTCAAACACATGAATCACCAACCACTTTCCACAAAATCGGCACCAAGGATCCGAACAAATCAATAGAATTCCTATATTTTGTAATTTGAGATCTAATTAGTTAGATATTTACTCCATAATATCCTAGTCATTTATGACAGGATCTGGTGTAAATAATTGTATAAATACTTCTTCCTTCGAAGTATTGAGGGTTGATTTTTGTACCCAAGAGCTATTGTGTAATTTTTTCAAAGGATCAACCAGCAATAAAATAGGCTTGTTCACATGATTCTTGTGTCAGATTGTTGGTGATGTTTCTCTCTCTTTGTTGATTTTTTCTTATTCTCTATGATCATTTATGTATTTCAAATTCTAATCAGTAAAAGGAAGTCAATAGAACAAAATTTATCTTCTATACTCCGTCTTTGGTCTTTTAATCTATATGTTTTCGTCTGAAATTGAGTAAGGGAATTCTTAACTGCTCCTTTGCTTAGTGGACTCTCATATCTTTTATGTCTTATTCACCTCATTTAATCTCAATAGATCCAACAGTTTTACTACCCTTCCCTGTGAAGAAAACCTCATAAAAAATTGAATATGATCTTCATCTTTAATATAGACCCCATAGCCCAATGGAAAATTAATGCATTCTTTTAGCCAACTATTACAAACAAACAAACAAATTTGAACTGTCATAATTAGCCTAAAATTTAAAACTTAAACAAATCTAAATCTTACAGAGAGATCCCTCTCTGAAGCTGGCAGGGCTAGATCCCAGCTTCAAAAATGGTTTTGATAGTTACCTCTGTCAATTTATTTTACCCTTCGACAACCTCTGGAAATTACAGAGTGATAACATAGTGGCGACCATACTGGGGAACTGAACAAATTTTCCAACTTTATGAATTGTCTTCCCTAGGTAAGAAACTTTATTTATGAAAAATCAAAGAACTAAATTTCAAGAGATAAATGTTCATAGGTTGTTAAAATTTGTAAATAATTAATTAGGTTTTTAAAAGCTTAAGCTCTGGCTCCAAAAAGAATTCATACCAGATCTCACCCTGATCCAGAACCTGTAAAAGTAGTAGATAATCCAGAAAAAATAATTAGAAAAAGAAGTATGATATAAATTCAAGGGAGTAGTAGTCCTCTTCCTAGGGCCATCTATTTTCCAGAGAAGTTTGTCACAATCCACTACATCCAGTTTGATCTACCTTTTGAAGATAGCCTTTTCATAAACAAATCTGATAGGTTTGTGGATGAAACAGTTTTAGATCAATCCATCCTCCAACCTAGAACCCCTGAAAGACTTTCTGTTGGATTAGATCTTGATTAGCAAATCCTTCAATATTTTAAGAAATTACAAGATCTAGCATCGGACTTTGATCAAGATTTGCATAAAGCCTACATTCAACAGTCTGTTGAGATTTTTTCCCTTTCTATCTTTGCATCTTCTAGTAATCCTCAAGTAACTCATCTTATATCTTCCAATCCTACCTCTTCCACATATTCCACCACTTCTCCAACAATTATACAGGTTACCATCTAGCCTACTACAGAAGTTCCTGCTATCCAACCTCCTCCACCAATCATGGCAGCAATATATGATCCCCTTTTTTTGCCTGCTCCCTTACATAATATGCCCTGGGATTATCAGACTAGGATTCCTCAGTTTGATGGTACTGGAAACATCAATGCACAACAACATGTTGACAAAATGAATGACTTCTTCGACCTGCAATAAGTAGATGAAGCAGATGTCCAAATGAGACTTTTTGCCCAAAGTTTAACTGGTGATGTTAATAAATGGTTCAAAGCCTTACCAGCTACTAGCCTAAATGATATCAATGTCTTTCACCATTTTTTTCTCAGTAGATGGGAAGTAAAGAAAAATTCACGTCAAATATTATCTGAATATGAAAGTATCAAAAGAAACCAAGGGGAAAGTGTATAGGATTATTGCACTCGCTTCAACAATATTTATAATGCAATTCCAACTAACATTAAACCTCCTCAAGGCTTAGCTTTGATTAAGTTCCCTGATGGTTTTGATGCTGACATGTCCTACCAATTGAGAGAGAGAAATCATGCAACTTTGGAAGAAATGAAAAAATGTGTTGTGAGTGTAGAGGCAAATTTGTTGGCTAAGAGAGCTAGACAAAGAACATAAAGGAGAGTAACTATCAAGGAAGAACCATCCACTTCCACCGTTGATGCTAAAATAGATTCCTTAATCAGAACTATGGAAAGAATGATGGAAAGATTGGAAATCACTGATAGGAACCCACCTAGAGAAAATCAACCCGGTCCTCAAATCAGAAATCCTAATTTCAGGGGAAATCCTCCCCAAATCAGACAAAGAGAACCTAGAGAGCAAAGAGAACAAAGAGGCTTTGATCAGCAGATTAGGCCACCTTACCAAGAAAACTATGCTTATGAGGGGGAAGAAACAATTGAGGGACCTGATGATGTTCACATTAATCTTATGGGAATCAATGACAATGATTCTATTTTTCTTACCCAAGAAGAACATGATATTTTCCTCCATTCACAGACCGAAGTTGATGAGGAAGAATCAAAACAACAATCTTTTGAAAATGCAATAATGGAAGTTCATAAGCAATACAACTTGAGAAGTAAGAATTCCAATGATAATCCAACCAAGAAATCTTATGAACTTAAGAAGACATCAGATACACCTACCAAGAAAGTTCCTGAAAAGAAAAACTCAGAGGTTCCAACAAAAAAAACATCTGACTCTGTACCAAAGACAACTCAAAATGATGTTCCCTCCACCAGTCAGCCTGAAAATACTACACAGAAGAATGTGATTGAGAAATCAGATCTTCCTAATCAAAATAAAACTCCTACCATATTCAGTCTGTAAAGTGAATTGGCTAAAATCAAAATACCTATTCCTTTGTCATAATTAATGAACAAGAATGCTTACAGATCACAAGTGATCAAAGCCATAAACATAGAACCAGGAGTGGGTATAGACACAGTGAACATTGCGGATGATCAACCAGAGTTGTTGTTTGGGCCTGAAGTTGATGGAAAATCTGAAAGTGGTTTTGTTCCTCCTTTTTACATCAGCTTAAATATTCATGATAAGACTTTGCACAATGCTATGCTAGATTCTGGTGCTTCTCATAACCTTATGCCTAAGGCTATGATGGAGAAATTAGGACTTGATATAACCAGGCCTTACAAGTATTTATACTCTTTTGATTCAAGTAAAGTTAAATACACAGGTCTAATCAAATACTTGTGTATTACTTTGGCACAAATCCCAGCCAAAAGCATGGTAATGGACATTGTTGTTGCAGACATACCTCCAAATTATGGCATGTTGTTGTCCCGATCATGGGAAGCCAAATTACAAGGTACCCTACAACTGGATATGTCTTATGCCACCATCCCATTATTTCGTCAATAGAGAAGATTATACATGGAGACACTGATGAAATACATGGTCAGTAGTTAAGAGAAACCACATAACTACCCCTTATACTATGTTCATTCTGATCTTGACTCTTTTATTTTATATAATGATGGAGACATGGAAAGACAAATTGCAAATTTGGAGGATGATGTTTATAACTTGGAGGAAATCAAAGCAACCCCTGAAGAAGGCAAAACCGTGATAATACAATCTGATGAACCAACATAACCTCTGTCGAATATAGACTTTGATGGTGTTTTTAGTAAGGAAGGATCTGGAGCTGGAGTGTGGGTTTCAAATTCAAAAGAAAGATATACAGAAATTCATTCTTACAAATTAAATTTTCAGTGTACCAACAATATAGCAGAGTATGAAGCATTAATGTTAGGTCTTAAATTGATAAAAAAGATTGGTGCCAAGAGAATTTCAATGAGGGGTGATTATGAACTTATCATAAAACAGATCAAAGGTGAGTACTCTGCCAAACACCCAAGAATGAGGGCCTACAAAAATGTTGTTCTAGATTTCTTGCAATGCTTTACTGAATATGATTTGCAAGTGATTCCCAAAGGCCTAAACATACTTGCAGATGGCCTGGCTACCTCAGCATCCACTTGTAAGATACCATTTCATCATAATTGCCAGTATACAGTTGAGGTGAAATGCAGACCTATTGTCCCAAACAATATCAGGTATTGGCAATTTTTTGGTAATGATGAACAGATTGATGATTTTCTGCAATCAAAAAATGAGTTTGAATGTGCAAATATTGATGTAGATAATGATGATGAAAAAGAAAGTGTAAATAATATAGATTTAGAAGAAATAAATGAAAAAGAAGAAAAATCATATTTTTTGCAATTAAAAGATAATATCTTGCCTAGAGGACTAGTCCCATTGGAAGAATTGTTTGACCTTGATGATGTAGGGAAAAAACCAAAAATCGAACCTACTAGAAAAGAAGTTGAGGACTGCAAGATAGGAACTGAAAAGGAACCAAATGATTAAATTGTCCAAATCTATACCTCTTGCTCAAAAACAAAAATATATAGAATTGTTAAAGGAATTTATAGATGTTTTTGCATGGAGCTATGAAGATCTAAAATCCTATGATACTAGCATTATACAACACAAAATTCCCATAAAAGAAGACCATAATCCTTTCAAACAAAAACTTAGGAGAATTAACCCAAAGTTGATTCCTCTAATTGAAAAGGAAATAAATAAAATGTATGATACTAAAATCATTGTCCCATTAAGGTTTTCTAAATGGGTGTCCAATTTAGTTCCGACTAGAAAGAAGAGTGGAGAAATCAAACTATGTATTGTTTTAGAAACCTCAATAAAGTCTCACTTAAGGACAATTATCCCTTGCCCAAAATGGACCATATTTTGCAGAAGGTAGTTGGATCCAGTAGAATTTATTTGTTAGACGGCTTTTCTGGTTACAACCAAGTGTTAGTCCACCCTGATGATCAAGAGAAAACAATGTTCACTACACCTTGGGGCACTTTCATGTATGTGAAAATGCCTTTTGGTTTAATGAATGTTGGGGCCACATTTCAGAGAGAAATGGATATTGCTTTTGTGGATGAACTTGGAAGATTCATTGTCATATACCTAGATGACATAACTGATTTTTCAAAAACAGATGAAGAGCACTTACTCCACCTTAGAATTTTTTTTGAAAAATGCAGGAGATTTTGGATCTCACTAAATCCAAAGAAAACTTTGTTTGGTCTAGAGGAAGGTAAACTATTAGAACACGTCATATCTAAAGATGGAATCAAAATACATCATAGCATAATTGAATCCATTCAAAAAATAGATCATCCAAGAAACATAAAAGAGTTGCAGTCCTTCATAGTCAAAATAAACTTTCTAAGAATATTTATTCCTAACTAGGCAGAACTTATGAGAAACATAACAAATATGTTGAAAAAATATACAAAAATAAAATGGACCATAGAAGCAAAACATTCCTTTGATCAGGTGATACAGGCCTTGACACAAGCCCCTGTGCTTGTCAATCCCAATTACACAAAAGATTTCCTCCTATTCTCTTTTGCCTCTTAGCATACCATTGCAGCAGTTCTTTTGCAAAAGAACAGTGAAGGCCATGAACAGCCTATTTCTTTCTTCAGTAAATCCTGAGAGATGTTGCATTGAATTATAACATCATGGAAAAATAATTTTTTTCTTTGGTAAAAGCAATTAAAGATTTTAGAGTATATATTCTCCACTCGCATATTATCGATTATGTCACTAATGTTGTGGTGAAAGATATTCTGACTCAAGACAATCCAGATGAAATAAGGGGTAAATGGATTGTTGTGATCCTTGAATACGATATTGAGATCAAACCAACCAAGCTTATCAAGGGTCAAGGATTAGCCAAATTGATGGCTGAGTCAAACTTCCATGCTTTGGATATTAATTTTCTAGCTATAGTTGATGAACAAATAGAGCAGCCAACTCCCCAAGTTAAACAGGTTTTCTTAAACTCTCCTTGGTATGCAAACCTTATTTTAGTTTTACATCATCTACAAGCTCCTCCTGGTTTAACTAAAACTAAAGCTAGATTTTTGAAACTCAAAGCTATGAAGTATTGTATTTTAAATGGAAATTTGTATTGGAAAGATTATGGAGGGATTCTACTAAATTGTTTGTTGAAAGATGAAGCTGATAAATCTTTGTAGGAATTCTATGAAAGAGACTGTGGTGGACATCTGAATTGGAAGACCACTGTCAATAAAATCCTTAGAGTTGGTTTCTACTGGCCAACTTTATTTGCAGATGTCCACAAGAAAGTGACCTCCTGTCATAAATGTTAGATCTTTGAAGAAAAAAAGAAACTTATGCATTTACCCTTGAAGCCAATTTCAGTTGAAGCTCCATTTCAACAATGGGGTTTGGATTTCATTGGAGAAATTCACCCACCTTCATCAGGCCAACAAAGTGGATTCTCACAGTGACTGATTATTTCACCAAGTGGATTGAAGTTGTACCCACCAGGCAAGTCACTGATGTTGTGATCATAAAGTTTTTGGAAACTAACATTCTTTCTAGATTTGGATGCCCCAGGAAAATTATCACTGACAACACAACAACATTCAAATAAAAAAAGATGATAGATTTTTGCAGCAAATATCAGATCACCTTAGGACACTCTTCATCTTATTGCCCTCGGGATTAGCAGAGTCTTCAAATAAGAGTCTTCTCAACATCATCAAGAAGTTGTTGCAGGACAACAAAAAGTCATGGCACAATAAGTTGGTACATGCATTATGGGCATACAAACTTACTACAAAGAGGTCAATTGGTATGTCTCCATACCAGTTGGTTTATGGAATGGATGTTGTCTTTCCTACTTCTTTAGGTGTTCCTATCATGGAATTATTGTAGGAAGTACAGGTAGAACCAAATGAGATCCAAAGAAGAATTAACCAAACTTTACATCTGCAACAATCTAGAGAAGAGGTCTACAACCAAACTCAGGTGATTCAAGAAAATATCAAGAAAATCTATGACAGAAGGACCAAGGTTGATGACTTCTAGTTAGGAGACAAAGTACTGAAATGGGACTCAAGGAATGAAGAAAAGGGAAAACGTGGAAAATTTGAGAATCTATGGAAAGGCCCATTCATAATACGTGCCTACAGAGGAAGCAATGCATTTTTTATCAAGGATATGGATGGAGTAGATCTTCCAGGAGGACTTGTCAATGGCAGAATGCTCAAGCACTATGTTTCACAGGAATAAAATTTTTCTCACTCATTTCATTGTAAATACCATTTTACTTTTTATGTCAGGATTGGGTTATTTTTATCAGTGGTTGAAGCCCGAAGAGAAGGCCCTAAGGCCCTGATCAGTGTCACCAAATTTACATTTATAATAAAGCAAATCAGAATGCAGAAAAGTATTGGAGAAGAAGATTCAAGGAAATAGGTAGTTGGTTCTGGTCACCTCACAAGAAGAGCACCATCCCCAAGTGGAGCCACTATTATAACCCTATATTTCATAGTTTCACCTGGTGATTAGAATTTCTTCCTCTAATCATATTTTATTGTAAATAATATTTTATTCTCCAAATGATTTACAAAAAGAAAAAGAATAAAGAATAAAAATAGAAAAAATGAAATGAGGGTATAAAAATAATGAAAGATAAAAAATAAAAATAAAAAGAGAAAATATAAAACCCCATGAAAAATAAATTTGTTTTGACTCATATTGTTTAATCGTGATCAAACCCTTTGAATTTATGTTGATATGTTAGTGAATAAATTTGGTCAAACAGTTTAATCTTGGCCAAATTAGCTAGGTTAGAGTAATAATTAATCCAATAGTCTAAGTTGGATTAATGTGTTAGTTGATTAGGTTAGGATTTAGGTTAGTGATGTTTATTTCAATAAAAATTGAAAAGGGATTGTTAAAATACCCTTTGCTTGAGTAAATTTACTCATTTTTGCCTTACGAAATAAGACCTTGGTGAGAAAATGGGAAAGGGTAAGCTTGGCGCTATCCATTGTATAATTTTATCCTAAGTTTTCTAATGGATAAGACTTTTTGTCGCATAGCGAATTAAGGTTGCACAAGTCTCATCGGCAACATCTAGTAGC
>JASDQU010883780.1:0-12783 GCA_032191745.1 Picea mariana | reverse complement strand
CTCACTCTGCCACCGTACCCCACTATCACCTATCGCACATCACATCCCACTTACCCGTTAGCCAATCAATGCCCTCACTGTGACCGTTAATCACCCCATCATCACCCCGCGCCATAATGGACACCTCCATTGTGCTGTAAAACCTCATTCCTTCACCCTGTGACGTTATTTTTCGAGGCATACACTGTGGACACCACGCTAAAGCCAGCCTTCAAGCCAACCACCACAAAGGTTCACTGTCAACAGGTACAAATTAACCTAGGTAATTGCAATCCTCCATTAATCCACCTTAAAATTCTGTTAGTAATGGCCCCCAAAGCCAAACCCGCAGAAACTTCTGAGAATCCATTTCTTCCCCCTCCTGTAGACCTAGATCACATTCCCCTGGAAGATAAGGATTACAAGATTACAGAGCCAAAGTGTGAATTTGACTTCTTCGAATTACACTCCTGGATAAAAGATATCTTCTTGGATAAGAGTGACGAAATTGGACTCTGGGAGTCCAATTTACCTATGTACATGTTCCCTCAAACCTTCCACTTCCACGATTTCACTCTGAAATGCCAAGCCCATTATCTTCCCGACCAAAGGGCCATCGTTTCCTCTTCTGGAGATACCCTTTTCACCATTACTCCCGAATACATCAACCAGATGCTACAGATTCCAAAAAATGACTCTACAATCCTTTTTTTTTTCGAAGCCCTGAACGACCTCTACCAAAAGCTTTCCTTCCCCCAAAGAGCCCAGATTTTCGAGATCTTCCTGCCAGAAGACGCTCAATTTCCCAAGAAAAATCATCCCTATCCATCCTCCATCTTCTCTGTCAGGGAAAACCAAATTATTTCCATTCTTTGTTACATGTTAGGATACTTCTCAGATGAATGGGTTGATGAACCTATCTTAGGTTTTTTGTCCATTTTTTTCACAGAAGAAAAAGCCACAGTTCAATTTGATTTCAGTCAGTTTCTGGCTGATAGCTTACATGATCAGTTTTTAGGGTTTTCAATTGAGGGAATGTTCAAATATTCCTTAGTGTTGTTGTATTTATTCTTGTTTTTTCAGTCAGACAGGTTTCCATGTGCTTTTTAGAAATTGGATCAGGAAGGAAACCCACATTCAGTGACCTCATGGACCTCACTAGTGAGGAAAAATTCAATTGAATTTAGCTTCAAGGATTTCATAGACAGTTTTTATCACCCAGTGGTTTGCATCCTAAGCAACAAAACAAATCCAAGGATCAATGAAAAAGTTCAGAGAATCCTTCACCTCTCTGATCTAGCCAAAACAGGAGATTCGTACTTATATCAAAACCACAATGAAATAAGAGTGTATGGATGTGAGTTCCTACCATACATACTACCAAAATATCTCCCTGTAAGGATTTTTTCACTAGAATAAATCAAGAATATGGTGAACTCTAATGACATCCATTTTGTTTCAGTCAAGAAGAAACAACAACTCAGAATCAAGACCCAAATTAGCCCTTTCATATGCAACAACATAGTAGCAGGAGAAGAGGAAAACAACTTCTTGAAACAAATGAATTTCACTAAGAGTTTCAGATGGAATTGCGACCCATTTGGTGTCATCTCAGAGTTCATGTTCAAACAAAGGAGCACTCCTTATTCTCACATACAGAATCTAGAGGTGGAAAAATATATGAACCAAACAGAATGGCAAGAGAACACTTTGATGGAAACAGAATAACAACCTCTCCCTGTCACTGCTTCACATGCAACCACACCTCAAATACAAACAGAAAAGAGAGAAAGGAAACAAGTTTTCCCTTCAGTCACAGAGGTGTCAGCTGAAGACTTCCAAGTCTACAGAAAAAGGGCCAAAACAGTCACACACTAGACCTGCTCAAAGAAGGAGAAATACAGTCCACCATAGTCATGGAGGGACCACATTCCTCAACCTTTTCAGACAACCAGTTCATAGTGTTCACATCTTCATCTAAAAAAAAAACAGACACTACTTTGTCAAGTGAATCATCCCATGAGCAAACAGAGTCAAATATCTTTAACAAGTACAAACAAATCAAATAGAAGAATGAACCCCTAAACAACAGCACATATGCTCAGTTCTGGAAGCAGACCTTCACTTCTCAACACAGACTGTTGTCAACATTTTATATAGAGAAAGGAAGAATACAAGTGGAATTCCTGCAAGCACACGTTCCTCATCCTAAGACAACTATTGACTATAAGAAGACTTCTTTTGAGTTCGATGTGAAGGAGGTCCATCCAGTGGACCAAATGTACATGCACAGGAAAACAGGGGAGATTATATTCTCCACCTTGACTAACACCTCATTGACTGCTTCAAAATTGCAGGTGTCTCTGAATAACATCTAGTCCCATTTGAAGCTGGAGAAAATCTCTTCTTTGGCCAAGGACAATAAGATAAAGTCACTAGAAGAATTGGTGTTGAAGATTGGGTACGACCCAACAAATGTCAAGGTAGCTGAGGAATTATTGAAGAAGAAGAATGTTGATATAACATCCTTGAGAAAGCAACTAAAGCTTCCAGCTATTGAATATTCACAAGCAAAAGAGGTGGTTGAAACTGAAGGTCACAAAGAAGAAATGTTGAAGCTTATCATGGAACATAATGCACATATAAGAGAAATGGAAGTTGAAATGGATAAACTAATAAAAGAGAAAGAACATAATGTGAAAATTGCCATTATCCCACTAGAGGAAGTCCCTCTGTCAAGAGTTAGAACAACAAAAGAAGCAACATCAGTAGAGATTCCATCAACAATCCCAGTACAAGTTTCAGATGCATATGAGAAACTTGTGAAGTCTATGGAAGACATGTCCCTCCAAGGGGAGGAGATCAGAAAACTACAAGAAGAAGTAAAAAACCTCCAAGAGCTGAAGTCTATGTTCCAGGCCACCTACCATGTAGAAATGCATAAATCTCAAAGGCTTAGTCAACAACTACAACAACTACAGAAAGAGACTGCCATGGCAAAGACCTTAGCCCAAGCTAAGGAAAAGATCTGGGTGGATATCAGCAAGTCTATGGCAGAAATTTGGCCATCCATATAGATCATCTTTGAACAACATGAACTGGTACAGAAGGCCAAAGAAGCAATTGGGAAAATCAAAGAAGGGCTAGGGGAAAGACCTGCAGAGGCCAGTGAACTCATCAGATTCCTAAACTCCAAAAACAAGAAGGAGTTAGAAGAAATGGAGATTTAATACAAGATAAAGACCATCCTTGAGATCAAAAGGGTCCTAACCAAGAAAGGATTGATGTTGCAACTAGAAGAGAAGGCTCAGGTGATGGACATTGGAGTGAAAAGATTCTTCAGTAATATTGAAGTACTACATAAGAAAGGTCTTCTTGGACTATTAGTACTCAATGACAAACTAATCACTCTGTCATATTACAAGCAGAATATCAGTGCAGTGGCAAAGGACAATTCCAAATTTGCAGGGATACAGGGAAGCATTAATGGTAAAGCTTTCCTAGAGACATTAAAGTTGGACCTGAGTATTCAACATGAGATAAAACATATCTTCATCACCAAGCCCACTTTTGCTAAGTATACTGAAATGGATGAGATATACAGAAAGTTACTCAAGGTTTCCATCCCAGGTGAAAAGAGATGGGAAGATTTATGTTCTTTACTTGAGTAAAGATAAATTTGAGGTTCAAGTCAGCATGGAGCAGCCAACCAAAGTCAAATATACGAATCACCAACCACTTTCCACAAAATTGACACCAAGGATCCGAACAAATCAATATAATTCCTATATTTTGTAATTTGAGATCTAATTAGTTAGATATTTCCTCCATAATATCCTAGTCATTTATGACAGGATCTGATGTAAATAATTGTATAAATACTTCTTCCTTCGAAGTATTGAGGGTTGATTTTTGTACCCTGTGAAGAAAACCTCATAAAAAATTGAATCTAATCTTCATCTTTAATACAGACCCCATAGCCTAATGGAAAATTAATGCATTCTTTTAGCCAACTATTACAAACAAACAAACAATTCGAACTGTCATTGTTTCCCGATTATCATTTCCTATTCTTCCAACAAGAAGGTTGACATTTGACGATATAGGTATAGTCACCTTATCAATGTGCTAAAGTTTTCATATATTTTCCTTGTTGGCTTTCACATAAATTCCCATCATTTAAAGCCACAATCTCATCTAATCATTGGTGTAAAAGCTTCTTACTCTTCAAGCTAGGTGTTTGTACATCGATCTCTAGGACATCAGCATATCACATTGTCTATTTTCCTTATTTTTGAAGGTCCGTAAATTGAAAAGTACTAGGATAAAATTTGTCATCCTTAATCAAATGCAAGTGTCTATCTTGACACCCTAAAATAAGTCATGTCCCTTGGTCATTACTCATGTTGCTTCCACTAACATGCTAATGTTAATGGTGTCTTCAGCCTTAAATAATGGACTAAAACGTCTTAAATACCTTACAAGGTATTGTATTATTACCCCCCTCTTTCAGAGCAATGTTGTCCAAATATTATTTTGAAATGTTTGAATGGTTTCCTTTCCATTCATGTCCTGTTATTGTTAAGGTGTCATTTCATTAATTATTTCTTCTCAAATAAAATTTGTAACTTATATAACTTTTCATACAAAAGGAACAAGTCTAACTATGCTCCAACTTTCAAGTTTCAAGCTCTTCCATATCTATCCCCATTCATGTATATATAGGTGTTGAGGCTCAAAGCATTTTGATCATGTCCAAATAAGGTTAGTGTTGCTCCTCTTTCTTACAAGAACTCTAATTATATCATGCCAACATTTAGCATATAATCATGGCTTTTGGGGGGGTTGCACCTAAGGTGCTTATTCTTGATAACCAATTTATCAACAACTATCTGAGAAATCATAATTCAAGTGCCTTGCAAGTTTGCACCACTGGCTCTAATTAGTGAACCCAGGTTGTGAACTATCAATATCACAAGTTAGTTTATAATTGTATTCCTCGACCATTCTGATGTTTTTACTACCACATCTCAGAACTCATGTCCTATTAGGCCTTCATGAGTGTAATTTCTTGATGTCACAATTTAGTCAATAAAATTTATGCCTTAATTGCTACTAAAACCCATTGAATCAAAACATATATTACATTGAGACTCCAACCTCTAACCAACATTCTTTCAAACACCATAAATCCACACAATTATGGCAACCAGGTAGTCTGGAACTAGTGAGTTGTGCCAAAGTTTGATCAAGTGACCAATGCTTGAAACAAGCTCTTCTAAAAGTTGGGAAAAAAATTGGCTAATCTTCTTCAATACTCAATGTAACTTCACAGTTTTCTTAGCAAATAGTTTAATAATGTTTGAGGCTTTATGAGTAGCATGAATAGATACAAGGTTGGTTGCTTTCGTTAATATCACAATAACCATCATGATGGAAATGTGATTCTTGATTGTCCTAGGAAACTCAGAGATGAACTCCATCATTCCATCACAACTATACTTCCAGGCTAGTTGCATACCTTCTCCCCCTCTTCAAGAGGCGACGTCCCCAGAGTAACATCAACAAAATAGTCCTTTGATTATTCCTTAAACTACTCATATTTCTAGCTATGTTAATCACAAAATATTAATCATCTTGTTGTTCCTGAGTCTGTACTTAAGGCTTAGAAGTACAGTGTCAAGGCATCCGAAAGTAGGTAAAATATGGGGAAGAGAGAAATGTCAACTTCCGGCAAAGGAAACCAAGGAATATTTCTACGTTGGCATTGTCTAGCTTCCAACTATTCCTGGATAGTTATATCTTGTTCAATGGCTATCCATGAACGTTCAAGTTCGACCCGGTTAGTAGCCATTTTAAGAATTATGTCGAAAAGGTTTAAGGCAATGTACGTTTGGTTCGATAAACCGAGTTCGATATTGGGCTATGTTGGTACAGGGACAGTCATGGAGGAACAGTAAAAGGGGGAAAAACTTCAGAGAGAGATTAAGTGTTGACTCAATTTGGTCGTATAAAAGAGAATTTACGGTTTTAGGAATAAAATAGGGATGCAAATCAAAGGCTCTTTCCCGTAACTGTGCTATATTTTAATAAAAGGTGTGAGGTGGGAGAAAAACATTTAGCTGTCTATAGTGTAAGGCTCCTATCAGGGGGAATCTCATGTATAAACAGAAGAGGAAAAATGTAAGGAAATAACCAATGTACGAGGGAATATGTGTAGAATTCTGAAAATGTAGACTGGTCTTACACCCTATTGTCTAGCTTCCAACTATTCCTGGATAGTTATATCTTGTTCAATGGCTATCCATGAACGTTCAAGTTAGACCCAGTGAGTAGCCGTTTTAAGAATTATGTCGAAAAGGTTTAAGGCAATGTGCGTTTGGTTCGATAAACCGAGTTCGATATTGGGCTATGTTGGTACAGGGACAGTCATGGAGGAACAGTAAAAGGGGGAAAAACTTCAGAGAGAGAATAAGTGTTGACTCAATTTGGTCGTATAAAAGAGAATTTACGGTTTTAGGAATAAAATAGGGATGCAAATCAAAGGCTCTTTCCTGTAACTGTGCTATATTTTAATAAAAGGTGTGAGGTGGGTGAAAAACATTTAGCTGTCTATAGTGTAAGGCTCCTATCAGGGGGAATCTCATGTATAAACAGAAGAGGAAAAATGTAAGGAAATAACCAATGTAGCAGGGAATATGTGTAGAATTCTGAAAATGTAGACTGGTCTTACACCCGCTGATAGCTGGTACAGAGGAAAAACAGTAAACAATTACAGAAAACCAAAATTCATTCGCTATAGTAGTGGTCGTACTAAATTATAACGAAGCACATCAATTAGGAATATGAAATGAAACGAAATATGAGATACAAGGAAACAAACTTGTACCACAGTCATGACGGAATTGAGAATCTTCAGATTTGCTTGTATTAACTCTCAAATGTAAAAAACTCTGTTACAATCGACTCAAAAAGGTCCAACCTCGTTTATTTCTTTCTGTGGTATATTTATACAATTTTACAAATAAGATAGAATCTCAATAGTCACAAAATTTCGGTTATGGCAGGGAGGAGAGAGATCGCTCCATTTCTCCTTCTCTGTCTTCACTTGGTGCAAGTCATTTGTCGTCGCGCAAGCTCGGTACAAGCGACACATCTTTCAACCAGTTGAGATATTAGTCGCGACGGTTCTGCTTGACAGCTGGCTTCAAAGAAGTAACATTCTCGTGATAATTGTTGCGGCCTTTCTTCCATCTATCCATCTATGATGTCGATGGCGCATAATCGTGCACTGGGTTTAATCATGCATTTATCCACTTGGACTATGTCCACCATAGTCATTTGCAAGATATCAGTCAAATCTCTTTCTTCCTTTTCCTTTAGATCAAGCGAGATCTTTTCCACATTCATTTGCATCAATGTCTCGTCACTGCCTCCAGTGTCAATGCCCAGCAGCTCACCATCTATGGAATTAAAGGCCTCCTCTGAGGAATTGGTTATCTTTTGGGTTTGCTTCTTGCCTTCGGCGATGTTATGCTCCCATTCCTTTAATAGAATGTTTCCTCTGGTTTGCTCTGAAATGGTGAACCTGAGAGTACCTGTCGAAACCCTGTTGTTCATGGCTATCACAACCTCCTGGAAAGCGACCCGAGCCGATCCCGCATCCCTCTCTCTGGCAGATAAGTTCTCGGAAACCTGATTGACCAACAGACAGTTGTTCCGGATCACTTCCACTTTGGTGAGAAAATTTTGCTGTGCCGCAGAGACTCTGCTCCGAATCTCGATCACCTGGGATTTGAACATCCTGATGTCTATCATTCTGTTCTCGGCGATCTCCACCCTAGCCTGTAGTTGTTCGATCAAATCCCTCTGCTGGCTAGCTTGCATCCGACCATCTCGGACCACCAGTTGTGCTTGCTCGAGCTTAGTTTTGAGCATCTCTATCTCGTTCTTATCGGCCAACCTGGCCTGCTCTATTCCTACGCTCGCCTGGTCTTTAGCAGTCTCTGTTGTTGTGGCCAATCTGGCTTCAAGGGTCCTAATGAGACGATTTTTTCTTTTAAGTTGGTTTTTTAAGAGCCCGACTGAAAATTGATTCGTCGAGGCATATGCTCCTAGTGTTCCTGCTATTTTAGTGGCGAATTGCTCATTCTTTTTGTCTTTTCCCTCAGTTATAACTTTATACTTCTTGGCAGTTGACTCTCCTTTCTAGTATAATTCCCTTTTTACTACTTCCTTTCTCTTCTTATCGAAGAAAAAATCATTAGGAGGGAGTTCTTCCACCCTTATGGGCCTCAATTCTTTATTGAATGTCCATCCCACATTGATATTTCCCTGCGTCGACTGCAAGGGGGTAACTGATGTGATGGGTTCCCCGATCTTTTTCGCAGATTTTTCCGGAGTAGCGACCGGACTCTGTTTCTTTGGCGGGTCGGGAGTCTTTATTTCTGCTTCTGGACTCTGCTTCTTCGGCGGGTCTGGAGTCTTTTTCTCTGCTTCTAGACTCTTCGTTTGCTCCCCCACGTCTTGGTGTTTTCCTTGGTCGGGAGTTGCGTCCTTAGAACCTTCGGCATCCTTCTGTTTCGCCTCAAAATACTCGGGCCGTCACCTCGCAACACTGCGGGAAGATAGCTACGTCGATGTTCCTGGAACTTTAGAACATCGGCTCTTTCCTCTGGTGCCAAGGATTGTATCTGGGCTAGAATCTCCTCAAAGAACCTTGCTCCTCGAAAAATGTCATCCGAGGGTGAATTCTCATGCTCAAATCTCTTGAGCCCACAATTTTCCAAATGGTTGATCATGACCCTCTGCGGATTGTGCTTCTTGTATTCGATGGAGACCAAATTTAGGTCTTCCAAGGCTGCGGCCTCGGCTTTGGCGTGCCCGAAATCTAATAAAGAATAAGAATTCAAATGAATAGGAAAAGACGGCCATACCTTCTTCGAGTACCCTTTAAGTTCTTTGCTTACACCTCCAATTACCATTTGTCATGCAACCTCGCGACAAGCCAGCTTGTCGGGAATGAACAATGGTAGCACGTGTGGGGGAATAGAAGCCCCGAAGACTCTAAGGTATGATAATTTTGCTTCCACATACCAGTCTTCTATGCTGCTCAGATTCGTTACTATGCTGTTCGAGATCCGGGGTGGCGGGTGGCCAAAAATGACGACATGCAGGGGCACCATCACCCAGTTACAAATTTTATATGCAAAATTTTCCGCTTTATTTTCCCATAATTTTGCATGATATACATGTATGGGTTCGTCTTCGGCCGAAGTCCAACTCCATCTCATCAATGGAAATGGTATCATAGAACAAATTGCCTCCATAATGTATGTGAACATGAAGAATGACGACGGCTTCCCATTCTCCTTCTACTCCCGATACTCTGTGACCCGATTGGTCAAGCTATCTGAAAGCATCTTTGCCCAGTTAAAGGAACTACCTTCGGCGACCCGAAACATTAGAGGCACTCACGCCAGGAAAAAATGTGATGTGTCCTCTTTCCCATATAACCGGCATGTCATCATGGCCACATATTTGTACTGCGGTTCTAACTAAGCGATTGAATATACGTCGTGGCTATCAGCTCTCAACTTTGCGGTGTTCGAAACCCAATATTTTATCAAACTGGACATGGTTTTATCATACTGTATGCATTCCTTCTCCTTGAACTCCTCCAAGAACTTAGGGCCATATGTGTGGTCGGACATCGTGGGCAGCTTATACATGGTTTGCAGATGCTCCGGCCTAAAAGTCCAGATGGTGACTTTCTGCTCATTCATGATAGTCCTGGTCGGTATGTTCACATAATCCATAACCCATCAGACCATGTCATAATATGGAAGCAACCATGGCCTGGCTGCTACTCTGTGCATTCCGGATTGGACAACTATTTTGTATTTGGTGGTTATATCATCTCTTTCGTTGTCGTCAGAGTCGTCAGAATAATCCACCAATTCTGATTGCAGAATATCTGAAACATATGACTAGTTAGGGACCGAGTTGATACTTCGGGGCGAAGTATCGGAGACATTGTCTGAGCCTTGTCCCGAAACCTCAACATTCACCTTTGATGTTTTTCGCGGAGCCATGGCTGAAGCTTGCGTTTTAGCTCTTCTGCGATAGAACTGCGTATACATACAGAAGTCAGTTTACTCAGATATAATATGCTCTGCGTAATATGAAATGCGTTTGTTAAAATAAACCACAGCTCTTANATATTTGAAAACTCGGTACCTTTCATAACAAGTCTGTCAAATCATATTTAGAAATAAATTTTGTCGTAAAAATTCGATCTTATATTCATAGATTTACCCTATTTCCTCATTAATGTCATAAATTTTGGCGGTTTCAAAATCTCAGCTGGCATATGGAGGAAAAAGGCTACCTTGAGAATCGTGCAGACATCAAAGCGCGGGATATTCATTGATTCAGCTTAATTAACCCGGTTTTACCACTGTTAACAAAGTTTTGGTACTCGTTATATCGGGGATTATGTTTTAACACTTTGAATTTCTAACATCTGAGACTGCGAAGATCGATTTGATTAATAAAAAGGTAATCGTGATTTGGGGCTCGATTAATTTTATAATTATTATATTCGCCATATCGCGACTCGGAGCTTCAAGGATAAGTTCCTAGGAGAATTATATGTCAAGTTGCGAAACCGCGAGATCGCGGCAACATGACTTAATTAAAAAAGAAAGATAATCTTAGATTAAACAATCAATTAATTATGTTGTAACCGCATTGTGATTTCGCGAGTCAGGGTTTAGACGGTGAAACTTTCGAAAAGGACAACGCCGAGTGGCAAAATGCCAAGAGAATATCTTACCATGGTTTAGCTTTTACCCTTAACCTTGACCTGAGTTACTCAAATAAGGACCTTGTATTCTCGGCTATCGGGGCTAAGAAAATAAATTTTTGGGTTTGGCGAACGTCGAGGCGCGAAACCCCGACGACGTTTAATCATGAGTTAGGGGAAAACTTTACCCTCGTTACTGCCTTGAGTGAAAAGTTAAAATGATTTCGTCGTTTCGTGACTCGAGACGTGTGAATTACATGAGTTATAGTATCCGACCTGCGAGATCCCGAAGTAGAAAAAGAGGAAACATTTTTACGAAAGGTAGGACTTGTTTCGAGAGTAGAATAATCATCGTTTCTCGCATGATAAAGCTTCAGAGATCTCGATATCTTAGAGGGAAAAATGAAAACCATTTTTTAGATTTAAAGCATTAAAAATGAAATTTGTGACGTGCTAGAAAAACAAAGGCGGCTCCAACATAGGCTCCAACTAGAGATCCCGCCTTCCTGTGAGGCGGGAAGAACAGTAGACCACGTGCCAATATTGGGTAAATGGAGTCAAAAGCTCAATCAGGCGAAAAGGTTCCCGAGAGGAGGGTATCGAAGGGGGAAAAAGACTTCGTTCTCTACCTTGGAAAGCTTTTACAAAATCAAATATTCTTTTTAAACATAGTTGTACTCCCTTTCACAATTTTCCCTTTCTCGCTACTAAATTTAGGTGTGTTTTAAGACAATCGAAACAATCCTAGGAGACCCAACAGATCTTGCGGTTATCGGCTTGCACCAAAAGAATAAGATTATATGTTTTTGATTGGGGAGTCCCGTTTGAATTTAGGATGTGGATCAGGTTTTTAAGACGCATTCGTTACCAGAGTAGAGTGATATTCATGTATAACAGCCTTACAGATATCTCAGATATTGCTTCACTACCAGCAAGACTATTCAGTACCCGGTGAAGTTATCTGACCCCTTTTACTGAATTTCCTTTCACCACTTCGGAATATATTCATGCATTTAAATGCTGAGATGAGGGCAATCATTTCTGAATTCCCTTTCATCGTCTCTTGGACTAGGTGGGGACAATCATTTCTGAATTTCCTTTCACCACCTGTCTTATAATTTACTTTTCAGAGCGCGAAGATGGGGGCAATCAGTTTGCATCAGGGCTGATATCTGTGTAATATTTTGCATTGTAGGTCTGTCAACTTACTTTGATTACTCNTTTTTTAAGGGCATTCCTCTTGAGCAAGATTCAATCCTCCAATGCCGTTGAAAAACCTAGGAAAGTTAGGATCACTCTAAACGTTCCTTCACTTAGCAGGGGATCGAGTAGATGCGGAGACCCGCTTTCTTTCCACAATCTGTTTTGAAACTCACGAGGCTGAAACGAAGAAGTTTTATCCCTCTGTATATGAGACGGAAAGATGGTGACTTTCTAAAAGGCAAGCCCGAAAATAGAAAGGATGCCAGGTAGTGATTTACTGACTGGAAATACAGAGGTCAAACAAATCAAAACTGATTTTTGTAGATTTTTTTTGGATAATTTGCTTTGACTGACCCTTTTTTAGATTTGGCAAATTCGTTTAAATTGTCTTACATTTTTTAAAGATTATCAAACCAAGAAACAACTCTGTTATCTATCAGTTCAGCTGATATTGCAGTTTGAATGGCGTTACCTCGGTTTTCTTTAACAGTTTTTAATAACATGTCTTTTGAGAAATCTCATCTTTACCTTTTCATTCCACTTTCTCTGAGCAATATGAAACTACTTTAGGTATCACCTGTTTATGCCGATTTATTTCTGACACCGACCTTCAGATTACTTTTCCTGCTTGTTTCGTATGTAGCTGGAATCCTGTAAAAAGCAAATACAAATCTTATTCGAAATGTGTCGAAAGTTTATGAACAAATAAACAGAAAATCAAAAAACAATGTTAAACGAAAATACATGTATGTACAAAATATATATAATAAAATTTATTTATTTATTTATATCTC